>CH003390.1:215901-226282 GCA_000149265.1 Ciona savignyi
TGTTTTACCAGGAATATCATAGCATCACTAAGCTAAGGTTTTTACTTTTTGGTGTACCTGTTTTTATATGTTTTTTCTTATTTATACCTCTTTTTTTAAGAGCGCATAAGATTTAAAACCCTGTACTTTAATCGCACAAGCTACAAGATCTCAAAAATCAGCTTTAGCTTAAACAATTTCAATGCACGTTTATGGAGCATTTTTGGATTTTTAGTTTATTCTACACATACTAGTATTGTATGTTAGCTTAAAGTACACATTAAACTAAATAATAATTTTAAGGTAATTGTCAACATGAAAAAGATTCTAGTTATATCAACTTGGTCCATTTATCTTGATAATATTTTATTTATATGACACTAAGAACAAATCAGTCAAAAGTTTTGTTGAAACGTTTAATATATGACTACAATATAACATGGCGCCAATATGCTTACCAGTATACCACAGTTACCGATAAAACTTAACAACCTTTGCACTATGTGTGAATAGCCACACAATCCAAGCCATATTACGCAATATTTGTTTTGATATAATGTGAACTTATCAGTGGATGGGTGTGGATGAGTGTTTTCAGCGGAGTGGTTGTTTATTTTCTGTTATCACAGCATGGACATTGTTTCAACCTAATGGACACTGGTGATTTGTGTAAGAAGGAAGTGGCGATCTCTCCCAAAGCACATATCCCCACCTATCCTTCCACCAGCCAACAAACAACCAACCCATACATAAACCCTGTGTAATCTCCACTTCTTACATCCATAGACTGTCGTACCAGATCAACACGCTTGCAGTTCGTACGATGCTAGGTTTGTGCAGGAAGATAAAGAATCTTGAATCTCTCGTCCACATCTCCACAGGTTGGTGATTTAACCCTTTATTTATTAATTAAGCATTATCATACGCAACACACTGAAATAGCTTCAGTAACCCGACGGTGGGCGCGAGGTGATCTGACGATTACCTGTGTGTTAACCCCCTTGGTTTTCCTATTCACCGGGATAAACATAAATATCCTATCCTCCTATCCCTTTGTGTATTAATAAAGGATAAAGGTCACACTGGGAGCACTTTTCCTGTTTTTATTTCAGCACTATTCTTACCTTCCCAAAACACAATACCGAACAAACACCCCTAACCCCCATTTCAATAATGAACAAACCAACCCCTCACCCACCGCAGCTTATTCATTCTGCGATCGCAAGGACATCGGGGACGAGGTCTACAAGACCGGATGGAACTTCGACAAACTTCACTCTGCTATGCAGTGGATGAACGATGACATGCTGACCAAACTAACCCCTGATATATTGCGAACCAGGTGGGTAAGGGTGATGGGGTTATAATGTGGTTGGATGGGGTAACCTGGGTGGAAATGTAGGTGGATTATAATATGGTTGGATGGGGTAACCTGGGTGGAAATGTAGGTGGGTGAGGGGGTTATAATGTGGTTGGATGGGGTAACCTGGGTGGAAATGTAGGTGGGTGAGGGGGTTATAATGTGGTTGGATGGGGTAACCTGGGTGGAAATGTAGGTGGGTGAGGGGGTTATAATGTGGTTGGATGGGGTAACCTGGGTGGAAATGTAGGTGGGTGAGGGGGTTGTAATGTGGTTGGATGGGGGTAATCATGGTCAAATGCACCATTGCCTACTTCTAGCCCTCTAATATAAAGTTTTGTTTCAAATGATCTCAAAATGGGTCTAACATCATAATTTGTTATAGTTTCCTGTAAATTTCACTCCTGTCACCTATAATGTGTCCTTAACTTAACTTTACACATTATCACCAACATACTTTAACATGCTGATGCACTTTGAGTTTAAACAACACCTGTCAAGTACATAAATACAAAATGACTTGCTATTGACTGGTTTTGATCCTACAACCATTGATTCACAGTTTGCGATTCTACCACATGAGCTACCCTGCCAAATTATATTACCACATTGTAACATTCAGGTTCTCTGGCTAATTTATGTATATTTTAAAACTCAACAATTTTAATATTTTTAATTTTTCATAATAGATTTTGCATCCAAATTGAATATACAATACAGAACTTTTTTTATAGACATTGATTTTTTGCCTGCTTAACATAATGAGTGTAGGTAAATATAAAACAATAAAATAACTATGTTAAAAAAATTTGAATAATAGACTAAGTTTTAACGTTTATTTAAATAAAAGTCGAATATGATTTTATACATCTTATACATCAGTTTGTTATTACATACAGCTTAAATGCACAGGCTTTTTTGTTCCTGTGCTGTGATTTGTTTTATTTGCCGTTATTTAATATTGGGGTAAAAAAAAACACACAAAAAAACAGTATAATGTTACATGAAATTAACAAGGTATGCACCAAGAAACCATTATCTATGTAGATGAATGTGTTCTTAGACGTATGCCAGCGTTAAAAACGCAATACGTGTCCTGTATAACACTAAAATCTCTTATTAGAAGTTAGAACCATGGTTGTGTACATTGTATGAGATATCCAAATAAAGCTAGATTTCTATTTACATTTGATTTATCTATGATCACGATCCAATTTTTGTTGACTCATCTCAAGCCGACTCGGCGGAAACGCCTCTAATCGCAAACATCACCAGACCGAACACGTACACCCTCACCAAGGCCTTCGGGGAGGAGCTAGTTGTGAAGGAGGGGCAGGGACTTCCCCTTTGTATTGTCCGACCCAGTATTGTGGGGGCGACACATGCAGAACCAGTTGCTGTAAGTTTACCCTTGTTATTATTCTTTGTGATTATTTTTTTGTGCTTTCTTTTTTGTGCTTTCTTTTTTGTGCTTGTTTTTTGTGCTTGTTTTTTTGTGCTTGTTTTTTGTGCTTGTTTTTTTCATGCTAGTTTTTTTTGTGCTTGTTTTTTTGTGCTTGTTTTTTTTGTGCTTGTTTTTTTGTGTTTGTTTTTTTGTGCTTGTTTTTTGTGCTTGTTTTTTTTGCTTGTTTTTTCGTGTTTGTTTTTTCGTGCTTTTCTTTTTTGTGCTTGTCTTTTTTGTGCTTGTCTTTTTTGTGCTTGTTATTTTTTTTCTTGTAATTCGAAATTGTTGTGTCTTTAAAATAACAAACCACTTGACATAACAAACCACATCAAACAATCATAATTACCAATAACATTATATACTGGACATCCTATCATATTCATGACCAACATTTTCTAGTAAATAAAAGTATTTTTAAAAATTACCAATTTGAAATAATAAATAAAACAATTTTTAAAATACCTTGTTCAAGTTAATAAATCTTATTTTCTATTAATAACCCTTTGAATAAATAAATGGAACTGTCTCCCCATTTTTTCCTCTGAAACTTTAATACCTCAAAAAATGTATGACATTAAAATAATAATATTTTTATTGTATGCCTGTATGGTGTATGTGGATAAATCTGTTTTCCTAAGGAAAATATTATCACAAGGTCTGGCTTCAGAGGCAGATGTGTTTGTTTTGTTTCTTTAAGCTGGGTGAACTAATACTGGTCGTAGTTAATGATGTCAATAATAAAACTGGCGGAAATTGGATAATGCGGTTAAACAACTTTTTCCTACACTTCAATATAAACTCCAAAGTCATTACAGTTGGTTAAATATGAATTTGGCTGACATTTCTACTGTATATCTGGTACTATATGATGACCAATGAGTAAAATAATATTGCAGTTTCTAAGTTGTTTTCAAACGTAGCATGTATTTTTTTTGGATGTTTTTGTAAACTTATCTTTTAATTTTTTTCCTTGATGTTTTTAAAAATAGTACATAAATCCAATTGTTTATTAATGTTATTATAAAAACCCCCTACATTGTGGTTTCCAGTAAGTAAAACTACTTCAAAAACACCCAGGGTTGGTGTTTTTATAACAACCATTATTTATAAGTCTCCATACATAGTAAATTCCCAGTTAAGTGAATCCGCATTAAACAAAAAAACAAAAATTGTTGGGAAAAAATATTGATGATTTTATAAAAAAAAATATATACATAGCCAGTTCCTAGTTAGTGAATCCATTTTAAACACCCAGGGTTGTTTTTGCTCATTAATGTTATTATAAAAAACCATATACATTCGATTGTGGTTTCCAGTAAGTAAAATTACTTTCCCAGTAAGTGAATCCATTTCAACCTGCAGGGTTGGTGTTCCAACTTCAACGGAGCAACCGGGCTGTTCATCGCTTACGGGAAGGGTCTCCTGCGTTCGTTCTACGTGAAAGCAGACAACTGCATGGACATCATTCCTGCTGATCTCGTCGTCAACGGGATGGTGGCTGCTGCCTGGAGGAACGCTGTGTGTGGGGAATCCCCCAATTCACCCTCGATTGCTGCGACCCCTCTGATAGGTGGGTGATCGGCTGCGAGTCGTATTTCAGGATTATTAGTGTTTTGTTGTCTCCTATAATACTTAGCTACGAATCGTATAATACCTATAATACGACTTGTATAAAACTCAGCTTCGGTTCATCTTATACTTGGTCACACAAATTAAATTTGTTGTGTTCTTATCCTTTATAAAGCTATTCTAAATTACAATTAAATAAAGCATGGGTATTAAGGGTACAAGATTAAAGTATACATATTGTGTGCGCATCAAATCATGTGGCGCGCCATGAAAAAACCTTTTCAGAGTTACCGACTCCTGTAAAAATTTTCATGGCATAAAAAATCACCAAACCATCTTCCACAGATCGTAGATCGGATTCAGCGTTTTCGTCAGCTAGCGATCTTGCGGAATTGCAGACACTAGGGCGCGTGAGAGAGGAGGAATCCCCTGAGATGGAACTCCGACGACGAACGATACCGATCTACAACCTGGTAGCAAGCAGCACCAACCCGATACCACTTAATAGATGGAGTAAGTTGACTTGTCAGCGATATATAAACCAAATTCTATTTAAAATTGTTTTTTTTTGACAAGCCCTTCATGGATTCGAAAATGCGTATTTAAGCACAACCTGTATTTGTAATGTTATGAGCAATCAAAACAAAAGTTATGAGTGTTGGCTTAGGTGGAGTGCAACCCCCAATATAAATACCCGCAGTAAACCCCACCATATACTCCTAACACCCCCCCTCCCGATATAACCCAATACCACTTAATAGATGGAGTAAGCATAAGCAATCAAAACAATAGTTATGAGTGTTGGCTTTGGTGGGGTATACCCCCAATATCCCCCCTTGGCTTTGGTGGGGTATACCCCCAATATGCCCCCCTTGGCTTTGGTGGGGTATACCCCCAATATCCCCCCCCCCCCCCTTGGAGGTACCCGCAATAACCGCCCAGTATAACCCAATAATCGCACCCCTCGTATATTCCCCAGGAACCCCTTCGAGTATTTCCCCAATAACTTCCCGATATACCCTCAATAACCCCCCCCAATTACCCCTTATAACCAACCCCCATATATTCCAGACAACATAATGAGCACATCGTACGACAACTACCCACTCGATGCCTTCATGTCACCTGATCTTAACATTGTGTCAAGCAAGTAAGATCCATTCAATACCTTGTATAATAAGCACATGTGGCTATGCATGTGTACGGTGTGCCGTGCATTTGTGTGGGACGCGTGTGTGTTTAGATTTTTAGAAGTACTATTCAGAGTCAAACTTATATTTATAATTACTTCACACCAAATTTAAATAAAAATAGAGATATATTGCCCATCAATTCCATTCAGTCTTATACAATTGAGAAAAGTAGTACTCATGTTACCTTTACCCAATTCTTAACTTGGTAGTGTGGTAAATCAAGGATTACTTTAGTTTTTGCAATTATTTTTCTTTATTTGTATATAACCTTGCTTAACTTCAATTTGATTTTTAACACTGATCACTTGATTTTTTAACTTCATGTTGGTTCTTTAAATATTGACGTCCTTTGTTAATAATTGCGTCTGATACTTGAACCATTGATATTTGCAGACTGGTCTATCGTATTATGTTCTTCTTCAAGCAATACATCCCAGCTTACATATTCGATGCTGGGTTGATACTTATGGGAAGGAAGCCTATGTAAGTGTTGCATCATAAATGTCTTTGTGTGTACAAGTACAACAATTAGTTTTATTTGCTTTGTGGTCTAGAGGTATAACTGTAAAGTCTTAGACCGATGGGTGGCTGGTTCGATCTTCACTTCCAACACTTTTTGTCTTTAAGCAAGACACCTACAGGTTTATCTATCGCCAATAGATTTTAACCGAAGTGGCTGTATGCATACAAAGTGAGCTGTGTTAACATTATGTCATAAACAGTGTTTTTTCCATTAGATCCAAGCCCAACACACAGTTACATAGAAAATATGAACTATGTTATGCCATAAACGTTTAAAAAATTAAAGGCAAAAAAACTTAACATTAAAAATAACTCTTCTAAAAGTTTTAAAGGTTTTTGCTGATTTATAAGCATTCTGAAGTTAGTCACGTACCACCTGATAAAGGGTTCCTATCTAAATTAAATTATTTGTTAAACCTTTCAACATGAAAGCGACAATTTGTAGAAAGTTGGTTTGTAAGGAAAAAGCAGATCGATAGTTGGATGTAATTCCCTGTTATTCCCATAATGCAATGTGGCCCTCATAAACCCACAAGTTTGACACCACTTGTATAAATCGAACCAGTTAAATAAATAAACATCGCAGCCAGCAGCTGGTTTCGATCTTGTGATATTTAGGCTAATTATCCGCTACTGTATAAGCTAAGCAGCTCAACAAACACAACCTTTGTAAATCCTTTTAAAGTTTTTCGGAAATTTCTAAGCACGTATCACCTAAAAGCCTTTTGGTACAATAAGGGAACCAATGAGTAAGACAAACATAAACCTCACAAGTCACCCCGACCATCCAGGTTGCTCCGATGGACCCAACGCGTCACCGGGACAATCGGAGTTCTCCAGTATTTCGTCACCAACCAATGGAACTGGGACAACAGTAGTTTGGTGCAACTGCAACGTCTCATGAGTGAGAATGATAGAAAGGTGAAAACAACACGATTCTGTGTGTTATGTGGTAGTTTGGAAGGGCAACACTAAAAGGGGAAGAGGGAAGGAGGGAAACTGCTCAATAAAACTATGGAAATTAATTTAAACCCTGCCCTAAACACTAATCTTAACCCTAAAACTAACCCCAACTCCAACCCCATGTTTAAAACTGACTCTAATGCCCTAATCTTTATTTTAGTGTGTTTTCCTCCTTGCCACTTTCCCTCTTAGTTTTCCCCAGTTTAGAATAAAAACAAATAGAATGTTCTGGTGATATTCTTCCCTGTGTGTTGTGATGATGGGTGAAATGCTATATTGCTATGTTTAACACAATAATCCATTAAGATGTAACCAATAATTCATTGAGATCTTTTAATTAATCTATATTAAAATCTACCCATTAACCATTAAAATCTACCCATTAACCATTAAAATCTACCCATTAATCCATTATTTCGTTTAAATCTACCCATTATCCATTGAAAATAGATTTACTGACTAACTTAACTCACAAGCTAGCATCTGGTTTCAATCCCATCACCTTTCATCTAACCACCCCACGTTACCATTAAACCAACCATCCACAATTATCCACCAGATGTTCAACTTTGACGCTTCAGTCATAGATTGGGAGCAATACATGGACAGTTATGCGAAGGGCACGAAGAAGTATCTGCTGAAGGAGGATCCTATGAACTACCCTGCAGCTCGCCGCCGTATACAAAGGTATCAAGTTGTATTGGGTGAATTGTGTGTGTGTGCAGACGTACGTGTGTGTGCGTTGCCGGTGTGTATAGCTACAACTGCTGCATATGGCAATACATAGTCAATGTTTTTGATCAATCCACTTACCAACCTATCTATTGCCAAGCAAACTAACCAAATTGGCCGAATACATAGAATTTAAGCTTTGTTAACCATGTTTTTAAGGTTAATCAAGAATTAAAAAAATATTAAACATATACCAGTGGATTAATGGGTTCTACTAAATTTAAGGAATGTTTCAATCATACGCAACACACTGCAATTACTCCGGTAAACGGTGGACGCGAAAGGATCTGACAATTGTGTGTTAACCCCCTTGGTTTTCCCATTCACGAGGATAAACATGAATATCCTGACCCATAGGCGCCGACTTTGCCAGAAACGATGGGGGGCGAAAATTTATATGACGTCATATTAATGAGTGTGACGTCATAAAACTAACTGCTTACGGTCATAGGCGTAAAGTTGTCCGTATTGTAGGCCATGCGGCAATTCGAAACCCGTTCGCGCGTGAACGCGAAAAAAAATTTCAGGAACACTTTTCCTAAGTAGACCGTAGCATATTAAAAACTATCTACCTCTCAGTAAGTTTTAATGCGCACATCGGCAGTTCAACTAACTTAGTAATTACAAAAAAACGTTTAACAACGCTTTCGTTCGTCAAACGACGCTTTCGTTCTTAGGTCATTCCTCCCTTAGCTCACGTCAGACCACCGAACCTGGTGTCGGCATCCGACCTTTGATCGGGGATCGGCCGATCTACGTAATCCTATAAAAATTCCTTAGCTTCCGGTTAGGGTATAATCGTCCGGTTTGCGGCCAAAGGACCGAGTTATAAAATAATGTAATCGTCCCGACGTAAACCATTGCACTTTCGTTAGTCGCGTGGAATAAGTGGTGAAACAAATATTACACTCCAAAGGTGTATGTGCGCGTCTGGAAAATCAAATGATCTCCGCAATTATAGGCGTATCTAAAAAGTAGTTTAAAAATCAATTTAGTTAGGGCAGGCATAGATTCAATAGGGCATTACCTACCGTAGCGGGATCTAATTAATCATTCTGTGAAACTAAATCATGCAAACAACAATAAATCATATTTTTAAACCTGAAAATTTTAATTGTGTGAAAAGCGTAAAATAAGTTTTAACGCAATTTTCGCTTTATGTTTTTAATTAATAACAGACTGTTTTAGCTAAAGAAACATAAGTGTACTCTCTCTTATCATTATCGTGAGCTTCCAGCGTTCGCACGTCATCAAAAAGATACACGCGTCTACTCATTTCGGCAAGGTGCAAGTTGGACCAAGGCCAAGCAATCCTTACTTACACGCTAAGCCGAAGATTGCTTAATAAATAAAGTTAAAAGAATGGATTAGCTTTCCTAACTGTAAATAATACACTCGATACCGAATATAAAACTTTTGCTTGGAATATTTTTTAACTACCTGATAAAAGCGTCTGGTTGTTTCTTAATTTGTTGTTTCATTGGAGCATATAATATTAAAACGCAATCGCCCTTGTATAATCACAGCGAAGGTGCGATCAAATATATACGCAAAACGCTATATATCGATAATAATAATAAATATATCTATATATATTATATACGTTTTACCACAAACCGTGATTCAAAATTTTGTATGTTAAAGTTAAACTTTAGCTTTAGGTTAAGCTTGATCTGTGCAGTTAAGTAGTGTGAATAACCGTTTAATGGCTGTAAAGTTGAACTATATTTCTGTCATAGTTTTATTTTCGCGTCACAAAATAATCGTTTTTTGGACGCGTTTCAGATCGGATCTGCAAGGATTTTAGTGATCGTGAAAAATCCTGATCGCCAGAACACTAGGAATTAACCTGCATGTTAACACAAAAAAACGCTTTGTTCTCCCATTGCGACGCTTGTATGTCTTGCGCAGTTGAATTGTAGTGCAGATAGGCAATTATTGTAGACGATCTGATGATCGAAACACGTAAAAATCAGGTGATGCTGCATATCCTGGCAAAATGCCAAGTTAGGCTGGCCTACTCTGCACGCGTCGTTGGCGCCATATATATTATATATAAATAATTTTTATATTTTTTTAAATCGTTCGGCCGTGCGACACGCTACTGCTTACGGTAAACTGACGCCATCTTTTTGAACCTGTGTTGCACACGTTCACTGAAATTGCAAACGAGCTATTCAATTTATTGAAAAGGAACGAAAACATCGAAAAATCAACTACACAATAAACACAATCCTAATGTGTTTATAAGAGCTTATCTGTCTAATTTGTCCACTACTTCTTTATGCGTACAAACAATGCAAGCGTGGTTACGTCGTTTTTGTATCATTGTGGTACGAAGTTACTCTTCACCACTGCTAAAGAGATGACAACTTAATTAAATTTCATTGTAATCTCCCCGAGCGCGTGCGGTTCGCCGGCGGGGCAAGCCCGAGCGCCGATCAAAGAATTACGTCTTAGCGCATCGAGTCGGAGTTCCGATCAAAGGCGTCGCGGATGTGCGTAGTAGCATAGTGACACCGGACGTTGTTATCACGCTGTTTTCTCTCTACGATGTCAGTACAAATTATAACAAACATGCAGAACAAATCGGAAAAAAACCCTTGGGGGGCGGCCCCC
>CH003390.1:226382-290107 GCA_000149265.1 Ciona savignyi
CATTGAATATTGCTTGTCGTTTTACAAATATTTAAAATAATAACAGCGACTAATCCACAGGAGTAACCTCCCATTGTGGTCCCGATTGCACGTTCACAACTTTCACTCAAAACGCACTTCAACGTCATATAGAATACATGCATACTGATGCTGTGAAGTAGGTCTTGGTTCTAGATAATATAATAGGATGAGATGGGATATTCATGTTTATCGCCGTGAATGGAAAAACGCAGGGGGTTAACACACGGGCAATCATCAGATCACCTAGTGCCCCGCGTCCCCCCGGCCCGCCCCCCCCTGAGTCGGCGCCCGTGTTCTGACCTATTTAGTCAGTTCCTTAAAACAATAAAAGTAGATTTAGTTATCACAAGTATTCAACGCATCAAAAAAATAACAATTTAGAATTCAAAAGTTTAGCTTAAATGAAAAGTTAAAATGTCAACTTTTGCATTAAAATTCCATGTCTGTTCTCTATATTATACTATTTCTATATCCAGGTTACGAATTCTCGGATATTGCTCCCAATGTCTCGTGTTCATGGCTGTCTGGCGCCTCCTTGTGCCTCGTAGTGCGATAGCGAAGAACTTGTGGCATCTCTTCATGTCACTCTGGTTCAAATTCCTCCGATTCTTCCAAATATCGAGCACTTTGCACCGATCGAGCTTCTTCTCAAGGATCTTCTCGTCTGTGTCATCTTCCTGAGTGGGGAAATCCCCAAAGTTGGAACCAACCCCTACCCCCTAATAGTTAGAACCCCAACCCCCACCTCAGACCCCCTTGCAAAATTAGAACCAACCCCCACCCACCCCCAATAATTGGATTCACCCCCCAACCCCACCCCTCACATATGGTTTATAATTTAGCATTTTCTGTTTCGGTGCAAATATTTTAACTGGTTTCGGCTACAACATATACTCTTACTTCCCCCCACTAAAGTTGGAACTGACCTTCCCTACATATACATAATTTAGCTTCGCATTTTATAAAGTGCAATTTAAAAATCTTCTTTAACGCCACATTTTGTCTATTTGACAATTTTTTTTATATTGAAAAATTCTAGATTTAAAAATGATAGAAAATATCTCTAGATTTTGAGAATGGTACCTATTATCCATAAGTTATGTCTATTTATATTTTCCGAAACATTTCAAAATGTAAAGTTCCATTGTTTTAAGACTACAAACTTTATTCTTAGCGAGTTAAATCTTTTGCACTTATTGCAAATAATCAAATTCGTAAACTATATTAATATATTAACTTGTATGTCTATGTGTAAAAGTATATTACCAAATGAAGTCTGCACATTTTTAAATAGGTTGTTGTTTATTAGTACTGATTGCTGAAACCAGTTAGCTGTTTTTCGGTTGTGTCCTTGGGCAAGGCATTGCTTGAGCCTGGTCATAAAGGTTATGAAAAGCATACTATCCCTTGTATATAGCGTTCTAATTACTGCTTTGCAGCCACACCAATATATCAAAACATTTAAAGCCAAAAATGTCGGTTTTTAACACATTTAAAGGCAAACTTTCAGTTTTTCAATGTAAACATTTCCTAAAAAATATTTTTAAACCATAAAAGTCGTCAAAACTTTTTAATAATCTGCCAGAAATTGCTAATTTTCCATTTTTCTCCAATGTAAAAGCTGTGTTTGATTACATCTCTTTTAAGCAGTTGACCGTTCAATTTGTGAATACGATACGATTTTATACTGTGTTATATAAAATGTGTCCAATCGTGTTGCAAATATCCACATTTTAAACCAATGAGATTTCTAGTGCTTGCTACCTTTGATGAAATTATATGTACCACTTACATAGTAGCTCATATGTGCTAATTTAGAACCGTGTAAACGTCTGTTTTCTGACCTAGTACGACTGCTAGCAGGCTATTTAATTGACGCTGTGTTAAAAATAGCTGAATAAGTGCTTGTTTTTCCATTATGTGGCCTATTTTAACGTGAAAATTTATTGTAATTCAGAAAAATTTTAGTTCAAAATTTGCTCATTGTGTTATAAATATTCGACAAAAATAAACATTCATTAATATCTACGGAGCGTTTAAATTTGTAGCCGCTATTAAATTGAACGTTTAAGCTGGTAAACGGAGTCCAGATTTTATTATATAATAAAAGTAGCGTTCAGTAGTTTGGAGCACTTTACACCAGACACATTTCAGGTTAAGTAAAAAGTAATTCAGTCCAAGAAAGGTTCTTTCGAATTGTTTAATAATAAAGAACTATGGCTTTAAAATAAGACTTGGCAATGCTTAACACGCATGAAACAATTGATCAACAGATTAGCCACAGATTATGAAGCGCAGAAAATAACGTGAAAACTGAGGTCTTGCAAATTATCTTAATTTACGGGACGAATAATTTTTAACAATTTTTGACATAAACATTTTTATTTCTATGCCCAGTATATGCTTCATGATATAATAATAGACATTGAAATGTCACAATAACCGTTTGTTTGGTTATTTACAAAGCAAAAGTTAATCAAGTTCAAATGAAAATGTAAATTTCTGTCTAGTACGAAATTAAGATCACTATTAATAGGTAAGTTCTATCATTTTTAACTACAGATGTTTCAATTTGAGTTTATGTTATATTTTCTAATGTTAAAATAACGAACGAATTTCCCTACGTGTGTCCAAATAGTTTTGTTTCCGTGTGTGGTTAAAATTAAGCAGGGAAAGTACACACATAGTCATTGTAGGCGTAGATTTCCCTTCTATTTCACAACCCTGCGTTAATGTATCAAGTTAGGTTAAGTATATAGGAGCTGGTAACGGTAAATATTAGTTGAGTGGCTGTGTGTCCGAAAAGTACCACACAGGCAAACAAAAAGCGTCTTAAGTTATTTGCTACAATTTTTTGAGAAAGCACTTTCACAAGAATTTAAAAAGGATAAAGTTTGGCAATTTCCGGTATGTTAGCAAGCTTTGACAGTCAAAGTTTCGGTTATCTGCCGTTTTGACTTACAATAAATAGGCTACATAGCTAGGCAACGGTTTATTGCTTTATAACGTGTAGCTAGAACACTGTAATACTTTACCATCACCTAGCTGTATATGTAGACCCGTTAAGACGCTTGGCTGACTTTTTAAACGCTCAGATAAGAATAGTCTATTTATAATCGCACAGTCCGTCTATACCGGTAATAGGCTTCGCAGTTCATGTGAATTGACTAGGAAGTTATTATAGCCCTGAAGCTATCTATAGTCTGAGGGAAACCGGGAATTAAAATTACTAAGGCACAGAAATTAGGTTTATGCTAAAAGTTGCTGTTAATTTCGATTAAAGAGGGACAGATTAGGTGAGATTAGATATCCATGTTATACATACTTTAATCACATGGTTAGTACTCAATTATGGTTAAAAATCAGTCGCCTGCAGCATAATTTTGCTATGTTTTGCATGGTCTATTAATTAAAACATGGAAAAGCTTGTTTTAAATAGCCTGCATATACCCTAAACTTGCATAGCAGAAAAATACAGTTACGTAATTTTCGAAAGGTTTTAAATAATACTACGCAATGAAAAATGTTATGATATATAGTTTCTTAAATAACACTTAGAATAAACTATTGTGTAATGCACTGCTAGCTTGGCATGCAATACTTTGGTACGTCACAACGACTTAATTTGCATATAGGAAGTGACAACTTATTCTTTTAAACTGAACTTTATAAGAGTCGGTATATATATCGGTCGCGTTAACCATTATGTCACACAACCGTTCAGAAATAACTTTGTTCGCGTTGTTGTTTTATGTTTTGTTTTTTTATAAGTTTTTATACCGAGCCAAGTTTCAAACCCATAATGGGCTCGTCACTAGGACCGTTTTTTTTTATATAAGAGTCGGTATATGTATCGGTCGCGTTAACCATTAGGTCACACAACCGTACAGAAATAACTTTGTTCGCGTGGTTACAACCCCGTATTCATGTCTATGGTATGATTATGTTATGGATGTTGTCGTTGTACGTAATTATTTTTGTCCGGAAGACGTCGCTGTCGAGTCGAGTATTTGAACAACTTCCCGGAGGTTGGTTAAAACCAGGGGATTGATGGTTCTACTAAACTGCAGGAACGCTTTAATCATACAACACGCTGTAATAGTTACCAAACGATGTTAATCTTACGACTTCCCGTGCGACAACGCTCCTTGCGTGTGTTTTTATTCTGATTTCATTTTTCTACAGTTTATTATTTTATTGGCTGTTTTCAAAGGAGTGAACAAGGTTAGGATATTTATGTTTTATCTCCGTGAATGGGAGAACGCAATGAATCGTTAACACGCGGGCAATCGTCAGATTACATTGAGCCCACCGTCGGGTTATCATTGTGTTGTGTTTGATTGGAACGTTCCTTCAGTTTTAGTAGAATCCATTCTACTGGGTTCAGACAATGTCCGTTAAGAACCTTGCCTACAGACACAACCAACTAGCTAGCGACCAGTTTTGTCCCTGCAACTTCGGCTGAAAGGCGACGTACACCAAGCGTCGTAAACGTTCCGAAGCGGTACGTATAGTCACTATACACATATATATTCCCATTAATGTGTTTTATTCCCATAGTTATATGATAATAATTACCGTTTGATGATCGGTCGTGTAGCCTAATGCTTAACGTATATAAAACATACATAAAAAACACCGTCTTATTAACGAGCCCATCATTGGTTTACAACTGAGCCCGGTAAAATATAATCATCGTTTAAAATGTATGTATTATAACACCAACCCTTCTCCACAGGTAATGTCTGTATAAGGTGTTGGTGAAAGTACACGTGTCCCAAACCTGTTCGTTTGCCTCATATTCATAGGAATGATGGAAAAGTCTGGTGAAGATTTGCCCCACCAAGCGGAAGGTGTTGACCTGGTAATTCAGACTTTATATATCTACGAGACTTGTGTTTGGGCGGTCGTGTGGTGGAATGGTTAATGTAAACGAATTATATTGTTCCGACCGATTAGTCTGGTGAATTAGTGCGACGCCCTTAAAACGAAAGGTTTTAGGTTCGAAACTAGGCGCTTAATGGTTTTTTACAAAGTTAAAGGAATGTGTGAATTCTAACAATACACTGCAGTCTGCAATAGCTCCGGTAACCCGACGGTGGGCGTGAGGTGATCTGACGATTGCCCGTGTGTTAACCCCCTTGGGTTTCCCATTCACGGGGATAGGTTTCTCATTTAAGACGATAAAACATAACTATTCTGTCCACGTTTTCCGATAATAAAAGTTATTGCATTTCAGACATGCCCGACCTTAGCAGAATTTTACGCCGGGAAAACGGTGGCGATGACCGGCGGAACAGGCTTTCTGGGTCAGGGCATCATCGAGAAGTTATTAAGAACTTGCCCAGATATCTCCAAGATTATTTTGTTCATTCGTCAAAAAAGGAATATCCCACCACATGAACGATTGTCTGAACTCACTGATTTGCCGGTAAGCTGGTAGGTTATTTGTGTCCTCTCGGCCGGTTAGTCTGGTAGTTAAGTGCGTCGCCTTTCAATCGAAAGGTTGCAGGTGCAAAACTGGTCGCTAGCTAGTAAGTTGTGTCCTTAGGCAAGGTACTTTACGAAAATTGCCTGAACCCAGCGGATTAATGGGTTCTACCAAATTAAAAAAAAACGTCTCAATTATACACAACACACTGCAATAGCTTCAGTAACCCGACGGTGGGCACGAGGTGATCTAACAATTGTGTGTTAACCCCCTGGTTTTTCCATTAACAGAGATAAACAAGAATCCTATCCTGGTGGGTGGGGAATCCCCATTAAAGAATTCATTCACCATTATAAAGTAACCAACACTAAAAACAACGCAACGCTATCATACCATGTGCTGCCTTATCGTTAAGTTTATACTTAAGTTGCTTAGGGAGAAGCGTGATATTATATTCATGTTTGTGTCCATATACGGAGCAAAACTAAAATGATGAAAAGAAGGGACGGAGGGAAAATGCTCGCTAAAACTAACCCTTATACACCAGACGGGTCCGGTCCGTGAAGGGATTTTAACCAGCCCGCAGACTGTATTTAACCATAGCCTGTAATTAAAATATTAAATACTATTCATGTAATAATCCGGCCCACCAAAAACTTCTTTTTTCCACATCTGACCCGCCCACTACAGAAGTTACCCACCTCTGTCTTACACTATCCTTAACAACCTAATCTTTATTTTACTATGCAAATTTTCCATTAATGGGAAAACCAACGGTAGTTACCACGCTTAAGAAATCATCAGATCACCTCGCGCCAACCGTCGGGTTACCAGCGTCATTACAGTGTGTTGTGTATGATTGAGACCTCGCTACTTTTTTATTCGAACAGTTAATTAGCTGGCTTCAAGCGATGACCACTAAGTGCTTTGCCAATCTGTCTACCATCATAAAAGCTATGTGTTGAACCAGATTTACACTGTATTACTGTTTTTTTACTGAGCCAAGTTTCGAACCTATGATGGGCTCATCACCAAGACCGTTTTTGCATAAGAGGTGGTATATGTATCGGTCGCGTTCACCATTCGGCCACACGACTGTATTACTGTTACCAACCAATTATTAGAAGATGCGATATAGCAAACATGATGATACCACAAGAACCATCATACATGATAATACCAACCTTTATGTTTGTTTGCTGTTATGTTCATCCAGGCTTTCGACATTCTGCGCCAATCGCAACCGAATTTCCACGAGAAACTCTCGTTCGTGTCATGTGACCTTGAAGCAGACGACCTCGGGCTTAGTTCGGATGACCGGAGAACCTTACGAAACGAGGTCAACATTTTCATCCATTCCGCCGCTACGCTAAAGTTCAACGAAGAATTGAGGTCTGGTTACAATAATATTTCGTTAATTCTCTCATTATATTTCTCTGCCTAATTAGCATCAGCTAGAACTATACGGTCGTGTGGCCGAATGGTTAACGCGACCGATACATATACCGACTCCTACACAAAAATGAAAAAAAAAATCAGCTAGAACTGGTAGAATAATGAGTTAAATCAAAACAGTCGCAATGTCTTAATCCTATACAACACACTATTATATCTAAAAATTTAATCCTGGTAAAAATTCCCTTAAAAACCGTAGATTTGTGTATATATCCTAGTAAAAAAACTTTCCCGAAATTACCATACATGTCTGAGTAAACAAACATTAATTGAACACAACACGGTATAATACACAGATGTCCGTAATGTGTGGTCATCTTGTACAATGACCTTTGTCATCGTGGCCCTTGTGTCTTTGAAATGCTGCGTCCCGCACTAATTACCATCGATTACAGCGCAAATATGGCGTATGAACATTATGATCATGTTAAATGCACTATTTACCATTGATTGCAGCGCAAATATGGCGTAATAACATAATGAACATGTTAGATAGTTATAATTGGGCTGACCCAATAGCTTAGTGGGTTAGTGCGACGCCCTTCACCCGAAATGTGGAAGATTTGAAACTGTTTGCTAGCTAATCGGTTGTGTCTTTGGGCAAGGAACTTTAAACCCAGTGGATTGAATGGGTTCTAATAAATCTGAAAGAAACGCCTAAATTATATACACCAAACAGACACACTACTATAGCTCTGGTAAAGTGAGCATAAATGCAAGTTACCAGACGGCAACGGTAGATAATACGTAAATTTTAACGTGAAAGTTCCACCGACCAGTATAGAAATTACACATTCATCCATCCATAATGTTTATTTAACCCCTCTATGCAGCACTACAATCAGCGACTGTATAAATCAACCATGATATCCAGTTGTAACATCCCCCACCCACCACCCACAGGTTATCGTTCGAAGTAAATGTTCAATGCGTTCGTCGATTATTGAAACTATGCAAGGGAATGCACAAGCTGCAATCATTCGTACATGTTTCTACAGGTAACACCGAACTGAATGAACAAACTGGACTCATGACTGTACGATCTAATGTTACCAAAGTTTGCCCTGTTTCGCAGCCGATTTAGATAAGAAAAGGACAAGATATTCATGTTTATCCGCGTGAATGGGAAAACCAAGGGGGTTAACACACGGTCAATCGTCAGATCACCTCGCGCCCACAGTCGGGTTACCGGAGCTATTGCAGTGTGTTATGTATGATTCACATGTTCCTCCAATTTGGTAAAACCCATTAATTCACTGGGTTTAGGCAATGTCCGTTAAGTGCCTTGCCCAAGGACACAACCGACTAGCTAGCGACCAGTTTCGAACCTGCAATCCGTCGGCTAAAATGCGACGCACTAACCCACCAGACTAACCGGTCGTGCCAGCACGAAACTTAGTCCTGTAAACAAAAGAATTAACATGAACGTTTGGCTCCAGCATATTCGCATTGCAATCGAAAACTGATCGAGGAAAAACTTTACGATTCGTCCCTCGATTACCGGGAGCTCGAGAGCGCCCTCCGCTGGATGAACGGCGCAATGGTGGAGAAGATTACACCGGAGATACTCGGGGATAGGTGAGTGATTTGTGCGGATTTAAATCAATCCTCTTGGATAGTGTTTTGCGCGTTTTAAATTAGTTTTTACCGGGTTTCTACCTATGATGGGCTCGTCATTGAGACCACATGGCTAATCGTCAGATTAACTCGCGCTCAGCGTCGGGTTACTGGAGCTATTACAGTGTGTTAATGCCTTTACACCATTTTCAATTCATTAATTCCGTAGGGTTAAATCTACTGGGTTCAAAAACACAATTGGGTTAACCAGTGTTTAGTTTTCGATCCCACAACCTATCGCCTGAAATCTGACGCTCGTACCGACTAATCTATCTGAAGCTGTTCCCAGACCAAACACGTACACCCTCACCAAAGCACTCGCCGAAGACGTCATCTGCCGAGAATCTGGTAACCTGCCGATCTGTATCGTTCGTCCAAGCATGATCATCCCTGCTTGGCAAGAACCAATGCCTGTAAGTTTTCAACTCGTGTCTTAATTGTTTGTGTGGCTGGGTTAATTGTATTGTATGATCTATTAAAAGCATAACAAAAAACTGCTTATAAGTTTCGTTTTAATAACATTATTCTTTTTTTAACTGGACTATGTTTTGAACCCATAATGGTCTTGTCACCAGGACCGTTTAAAACAAATTTCGATATATGTATTAGGCGCGTTAAACATTCGGCCACAATAATTTAATAGTTTTAATGTTTCAGCTTTTTTTAAACAGGCCAAGTACCGAATCCATGATGGCCATATCCAATATTTTTATAAAAAATTTGATATATGTAATGTATCATACAACATTTCCATACAAAAATAGTCGTAGTAACGAGTGATCGAATGGTCAACGCGACCGATACATATACCGACTCTATAGAAAAAAACTGTCCTAGTCACTAAAATTAAAATTGTTGTTGAAATGCGTTAATTTCCATCCCTGTAGTAATACGTGCAGGTTTCCAGACAGTTATTGTGCCCTGTAATCAACTGTAATCATGCACGCATGTGTGTAATAATCATTTACTTTGGTATGTAACATTCTTTGCGTGCATTTCCTGCTGTATAACCCGACGTGTTTCGCTTTAATTTCATTCACTACGATTCACTACCAAGTACCTTCAATACAAGAATACAACAGTTTCAAAACTTTGCTCGATAAAAAAAATAATAAAACCCATTCTTCTACCAGGGTTGGTGCACCAATGTATACGGTCCGACCGCATTCTTCGTCGCATATGGGAAGGGTGTGCTGCGGTCAGTGATAGCCGATCAACGTATAGTGGCTGACCTCATACCAGTTGATCTGGTAGTCAGTGGGGTGGTGGCCGCCGCGGTGAAGACCGCCACCGATTATAAGCGGAACATACGTCATAATAGCGTCGATAGCGGAAAGGCGACGGACAATGCTTTCACGGAGGATGAAACAGGTTGGTTGTGACGTAATAGATCGGAAGATGGTCGGTTCGAAACCGGTCGCTAGCTATTCGGTTGTACGCGTACTTGTAAAATTTACGTAGCGGAGATTGTCTAAACCCTTTGCATTAATGGGTATAAACCTGTAACAATGTTTTAAACATATCTAACACACTGCAATAGATTCGGTATAACTTAATATTTACGCCAAGTTATTTGAAACTTAGCTGCGTGATATGCCTTGCGTTTTCCTATTCTCGAGAATAAAACAATTTCCGACCGATTACACGTAGCGGGTGTTGCCGAATTTAGAGAATGATTAGGTTAAAAACTAACAATGTTTTCAACATATCCAACACATTGCAATATATTCGGTAACCCAATATGTGGGGGGAAGTTATTAGGAACTAAACAATTTACAACTGATTACCTTGGTGGGTTAAGTGCGTCGCATTTCAGACGAAGGGTTTCAGATACTAAACTGGTCGCTAGCAAGTAGGTCGTGTCCTTGGGCAAGGCACTCATCGGAAATTGCCTGAACCCAGCGGATTAATGGGTTCTACCAAATTGAAGGAACGTGTTAATCATACACAACACACTGCAATAGGCGGGCGTGGAGGTAATTTGACAATTTGATTTTCTCGGGTTAATACTTCGAGAATAACTAGTCTACTAATACCTTTATATACACATAGAGAAATTCAACCAAACTAGCTTTTAATGTTCAGTGTGATAACCCCCTTGCTTGTTCCCATCCACGGGAATAAACATAAATATTCTAACCACCCAACGTGCATACAACATATAAACCCACAACGGCTCATAGATGTCTCATCGGACGGTGAAAGCGAGAAAATAGTTTCTATCAAACGAGCTCTCCCTGTCTACAATCTCACCACTGGGTGTCACAATCCTCTCTATATATCCGAGCTAGGTGGGTGGACGTGTGGTTGGCACGGCCGCACATACAACAAATCGGTATATATACAAGACGGTCGCGTGGCCAAATGGTTAACGCGACTGATACATATACCGACTCATATATAAAAACGGTCCTAGCGACGAGCCCATCATGGGTTCGAAACTTGGCTCGGTAAAACAAAAGACGTGTGGTCAGCGCGACCGACATATACCGGATTCTATATAAAAATGAGCTTACTGAACCCATTATGGGTTTCATACTTAGCCCGGTAAAAATAATGGATAGCACGACCGATTCCAAGCGAACATTGCCTGAACTCAATGGAATAATGGGTTCTATCAAATTGAAGGAATGTGTGAATCATACACAACTCACTGTAATAGCTTTGGTAACCCGACGGTGGGCGCGAGGCAATCTGACGATTACCCATTTTTTGCCCATAAATAAAAATAAATATAATATTCTAAATTTGATCAAATCATTAAGTAAAGAAATAGTCGTATCATCGCATGACCATAGTCCCGCAACACCTCGTACCCACAGTTCAGTTGTAAAATAATTTCATTGAATAATAAACCCATAATCCCCGTACTTAAACCCCCATTCACCCATGATGCATTAATTCCAGTAAAACTCGGTATGAAGTGGTATTCAACCTACCCCCTTGACCCCCTACGCACCCCATCCATCACCATCACTTGTAACAGGTGAGGCCCCCATATAACCCGGGCTGGGTTCCGAACCCATGATGGACTGGTCACAATTATTATGGAATATCGGTATAACAACGTGCCCAGGTTAAGATTTTTTTGTTTTTCGAGCTAAGTTTCAATTTGATAATGGTCCCGTCATTAAGTCCGTTATTATGTAAAAATATCACAATAGGATTAAAATATGTATCGGTGACGTTAACCACTCGGCCATACGACTGTATGGTTGGGTATTTTTTACCCCATATTTGTTTTCACCCACTCTGTTAGTTTAGCAAACCATGTTTATGACGTAATAATTCCTTCTCCAGAGCTCTCCACAACGTCATTTTGCTTTTCTACCAAACCATCCCTGCTTACATCTATGACGTTGTATTGCTGCTTGGGAGTAAAAGACAGAAGTAAGTCGATGTGGAACTGTCTGGATTATGTTTGCGTTCTATTTTATTTGGATTATTCTTGAATTTTCTATTTGAATAAAGCATAAAGATGCCTAGATAAGTTGGCGAAATATATTTGTGCTTAAAAATATGATTTACTTGGTTTATTATCTTAATTAAATAGGATATTCATGTTTATCCCCGTGAATGGGAAAACCAAGGGGGTTAACACACGGGCAATTGTCAGATCACCTCGCGTCCATCGTCGGGTTACCGGAGCTATTGCAATGTGTTGTGTATGATTTTCCTTAAAAAATTGGTAGAACGCTTCATTCCGGTGGGTACAGGCAATGTCGGCTTAGTGCCTTGTCAACTACCGACCAAATTCGAACCAACAACCCTTCAACTTCCGTCAACCACAGAACCACTAACCCCCCCCCCACAGGATGGTCAAGTTGAACCGGAAATTGACGACCGGAATGGACGTTATGGAATACTTCTTCACCAATGAATGGAGGTGGAAACAAACCAACACAACCAGGTTGCGACTGTCGTTGGCTCCTAGAGATCAAAAGGTGAGTTGGAATAAAACATTTATGTTTTTACCGGAGTAAGTTTCGAACCTATGATTGCCCCGTCACCATGACCATTTTGTTTAGAATTGGTATATGTATGTGCCCGACCGGTTAGTCTGGCGGTTAAGTGCGTCGCCTTTCAATCGAAAGGTTGTAGATATGAAACTGGTGGCTAGCTAGTCGGTTGTGTCCTTTGGAAAGGCACTTTACGGACATTGTCTGAACCCAGTGGATTAATGGGTTTTACCAAATTGAAGGAACGTGTCTATCATACACAACACACTGCAATAGCTCCGGTAACCCGACGATGGGCGCGAGGTGATCTGACGATTGTCCGTGTGTTAACCCCCTTGGTTTTTCCATTCAAGGGGATAAACATGGATATCCTATCCTATATTCGTGTTTAATCAACTTGAATGTGAAAATTTAAAGGGTTGTTGTCACACTGGCAATCGTCGGATTATCAGATATATTACAATGCGATGTATATGATTAATACGTTTCTTTAATTTGTTAAAACCCATAGTTCCATTGGGTTTATGGAATGTCCGCTAAATGTATTTTCCAAGGACACAACCGCGTTGTTAGCGACCAGTTTCGAGTCTATAACCTTTCGGCTGACAGGCGACGCACTTATACGTTATATATAGAAGAAATATCTTAATTGTACAACACACTGCAAAACCTTCGGTAACCCGACGATGGGCGCGAGGCGATCTGACGATTGCCTGTGTGATAACCCTCTTGGTTTTCCCATTCACGAGGATAAACTTGAATATCCTATGACCGATATTATGTTAAGCATATATGTGAAAACGCTTCTCTTGACATAAATATGGTTGTATTTTTCCATCAGAATTTTAACTTCGACGCACGAAGTTTTAGTTGGTCGGACCAGATCAGGAATTACGTCATAGGTACACGTAAATACCTCGTCAAAGAGGATATGGGGAAATACCCTGAAGCGAGAAAATCCGTTGAAAGGTAGCTGTAATATAAGTAAAGTTATTTTATTGGTTTGTTTTGAAATTGTCGAATTAAAATGGCGGCAACATACAGTCAACATGACTGTGCATGTGGTAAGCTGGAAAACGGTGGGCGTTGTTATATGACCAGACGACATATGCTTGATGCAATATTTACCGGGCCAATTTCGAACACTTTATGGACTAGTTCCTAACACCGTTTTTGTATATATCTTGGTACATATATATTTATGGGTCGCGTTAACATTCGGACACACAATCGTTCAATTAATTCGAGTCTTAGGATGATTACTGCAACTGTGTGGGTGCAAGTGAGCAAGACATTTAGACGTTGTTTACACCCTTTAAATTACGACAAAACGTTGTCTGAACCCAGCGGATTAATGGGTTCTACCAAATGGAAGAACCGCCTTAAACATACACAACACACTGCAATATAATATAACGATTGGCAATGTGATCGGACGGATTAGTCTGGTGGTTTAGTGCGTCGCCTTTCAGCCGAAAAGTTGCAGGTACGAAACTTCTCGCTAGCTAGTCGGTTGTGTCCTTGGGAACGGCGCTTAGAGGACATTGCTCGAACCTAGCGTAAGGGTTCTACTAAATTGAAAAAACGTGTGAATCATCATACACACTACAATAACTCCAGTAACCCGACGATGGGGGCGAGGTGATCTGAAGATTGCCCGTGTGTTAACCCCCTTGGTTTTCCCATTCACGAGGATAAACATGAATATCCTATCCTATCTTATCCTAACGCACTACAATACCCGATATAATATGACCATTGCCCGTGTGGTAACAGACATAAACACGACTAGTTTATCATTAGGTAATCACTATCTATTTCCAATATCACGTCATAATGTTATTATCACGCAGATTACGTATGATGGCACGCTGCATAGACATCGTCGCAGCAATCGGAATATATTCGGTGTTATCTGCAACCGGTGTTACAAGATATCTATGGCGATTACTCGTCATCCTTTTCTCCTTACTTGGCTTAGTGTGACGTCATAGGGCCTATTTAGTTGAAACAGTGTTGATTTATTTATAGATTATATGTTTTATAAGTTGTTTTTTTCGTGTAGTCCCAGTTAGACAATTGTAATACAATTCGTAGTTTTTACGAAACGTTGTGTGTTGTTGAATTAGTCCGACCGGTTAGTCTGGCGGTTTAATGCGACTTCTTTCAGTCGGAAGGTTGCAGCTTCGAAACTTGTCGCTAGCTAGTCGGTTTTGTCCTTGAGCAAGACACTTAAACGGACATTGCCTGAACCCAGCGGATTATTGGGTTCTACCATATTGAATGAACATGTGAATCATACACAACACACTGCAATAGCTCCGGTAACCCGACGGTGGCGAGGTGATCTGACGATTGCCCGTGTGGTAACGCCCTTGGTTTTCCCATTCACGGGGATAAACATGAATATTCTATCTTATTGGTGGGTTATCGGGGTTTAGATATTCATGTCAATTTAGGGGTTTTATTGGTACGACGTTTGTCTACAGTGGGGCTATTACAGTGTGTTGTTTTAAATAGAGACTTTGGTATATAAGTTTGGCCAATTTAAAATTACCTAGTTTTACAGTAATACACCTCATGCCCACAATCAAGCACAGTAATACACCTCATGCTCACAGTCGAGTGGCTAGAGTTATTACAGTCCTCGTGGTTGGAAAGCCAGGCTTTATCCACGAGTATCGTAAGACACCTTATGTCCACAGTCGAGTTGCTGGAACTATTACAGTGTGTGGATAATCGAATATGACTTTCAATTTGGACTATTCCTTAAAATAACCCTGGGTTGGAGCGATTTTATATAATCGGAGCAACTGATTATGGACAGATCTAGTTAAGTGTTAATTCTTGTAGTGGAGAAAACAGCAAGCGTTAAACTCTTATTCGGACCTTCAGCACAAAGGTAATAAGTTTGAAGCCAGCCGCTAGCTAGTCGTCGTCGACGACAGATTTGCGTCCTCGGGCATGGCACTTAGTAAACATCTCTTGAACCGTGGGTAAATAAAGATAGATTAACTTCCATCGAACTAAACAGTGGGGTTTGCCCATGATTATAGTTCCTTACACCGTCTTCTTGTAAATGTCATGCTGTATAACTAACCGTCATGATCAGATAGAGGTAGGTTCGATCCCAACCCAGACCACTTTATGTTCGTTTGTGCTTCCAAGCAATTAACAAACATTGCCTCGATTCAATGGTTCAATTATATTAAACAAATACGTAGTAATTTTAAACACACACCTGGAAGATTATAGGATCGAAACTGGTCGCTTGCGAGTCGGTTGTGTCCTTGGGAGAGATAGTTAGCGGACAGGTCCTATAACCCGTGGATATATAAGTTGTACTAAAAAAACATATCGATCATATACAACACACTTCAATATCTCTGGCAACCTATACATGGTTATTTTGGTGCGGCGATTTTAAAAAACACAGGGGACATAGATAATGTTCTGTAACAGTCGTTCAATCTATATTGGATACAACATAAAACCCTTAATATTGTAAAAGAGGACATAGGGCGAGCGGTCACTGCCCAAACCAAGTCAAGTATCCGTCTTAACCACTAATCTAAAATTCGATTTTAAAGTTATTTTTAATATATTTGCTAGTTTGGGCCAATGTATGAATAACGTCCTAAAGCAGTGGTTCTTAAACTGGGTTCGATCGAACGCCGGGGGTTCGATGAGTCAGTATCAGGGGTTCAGCGGAGATTAGGATAAGTTCACTTTAGGCTCAAGTTTTTTAACAGATATATTTTGAATTTCAACCAAGGGTTCGGTGAATGCCCGGATAAAACTTGCGGGGTTCGGTATCTCCAACAAGTTTAAGAACCACTGTCCTAAATGGTTAATCGCGTTTTGTGTTTTTATTGTTTATTTTTTTTACAGTATTTTTATATTTTTTCATTTTTGGTTGTCTTTTTTCCGTTGATATTGTTCGTTTTTTCCATTGTTTACTCCATTTCAATTTTTATTGAAAATACACGCCAAAAACATTCCATCGTGACTAATCTCGCTGACTTTCCAATTATTACTTGACGCTTGTTTATCGCCATATTATTGTTACGAAACAAATTCTATTAACCGTCGACCCTCACCCGAAATTCCACGAACCCCCTTCGACCTTGAGCCGCTCGACGAAGGACATCGCGAATTCTCGGAAACCTTCTTTTCGCAAAGTTCGCGCTGGGAAAAGTGGCCTCTATGACGTCACAACGCAGTATAAATGGCGGCGAAAACGGCGACAACGAGATCTGAAACTTATTGACCAAAGATCTCGATTTTAGATTTTCTAGGTTCAATATTTTTAACGATAAACCACCGAATTTTAATGTAAATGTTTAATATTTTGCAAGAGTTTTTTTTAGTTTTGTTTCTATGAAGTATTTATTAAGAAAACACTTTCTCAATTATAATAGTCAAGAAATAAAACGGCAAAACGAGAGTTGTTAAAGCGCCTCGTTTACCAAATTAAGCGATTAAGCAAACCTGCAAGCAGACGCGGGCACCGTATTATAACAAGGACGGCTTTATTCAAAGATATTGTAAATAGGACAATCGTATTTCCGAATATAAAACGGTGTAAGAGACCAACCCAATATGGGTTCGAAACTTACTCCTGTTAAAAAGATATTGTGAACAGCAGGTATTAAACTTGATTCGAAAGATTTCAGTTTCAGATTCAATTCGACACAAATATTGAGACGATTTGGAAAACAGTTTTTATTCAATTTTTCGAAGAATTATCGGCGAGAAATAATTTTCTAACTTTCTGCAGTTTTAGTCGTCTTCGTATTACCGAATTTTTAGTTCGTTAAAATTGTTTTAAACACGAAAATGGATAATTTCGACAGCGTTCCGCTTAAGGTTGGTAAAATGTCAAACCAAAACTCAGTAACTTATGAAGAACGTTAAACTTTAAGCAAAATCGTAACACCTTTATTTTCAGACATTTTTCGCTTTATTTTATTTTAATCAAAACTTTTCAATAAGAAACATAATATTTTGTTTCATTCTATTTCTCTTATTAGGACGGCAGCCAATTTGGATTTTAAACGTTTTTCCTCAGATTTACCCGACCATGGCAGAATTTTATGCCGGGAAAACGGTGGGGATGACCGGCGGAACAGGCTTCCTGGGTCAGGGCATCATCGAGAAGTTATTAAGAACTTGCCCAGATATCTCCAAGATTATTTTGTTCATCCGAACCAAGAGGAATACTGACCCAAAGGAACGATTGGAGCAATTGGCCATGAAACCGGTGAGTAGATTGGGATCTTCGGTTGAAGGGTGGGCGGTTATTCGAATAAACCGTGGTTATATTAACAACTTATTTATGCTGTGTATCAATATTTTTTTGATTAAGGACTTAAAAATTTTAATTGTTATTTTGGGCGTTTTTGTCTCCGCATATTTTGTCATTTATGCGACAATTACCGTGGTTATATTTATTAATTATATTATTTTAAATGGCTGTATATAAATAGCGATTAGGCTGGCACGATTTGTGAAATATTTCACTTATTCTTATCCTTGTGAGGTGGAAAACTTAGGGGGCATTTTACATTCGTTCGAATATCTCATCGTACTCATGTTCGGGTTATTAAAGCGATTGTAAATTATTATTAAGGTTGATAAATTGGTAACTTGCTTAAGAACACAACTGACTTGCCAGTGACTTGTTATAATTACAGCTCTTGGATTGGTGCCCTAAAACACTACGTGTCTAACTGAATGACCAAGCAGTTTTCTCATAATTTTATGGATTCTATACCAATTTTGTATTTTGTTTATTGGCCTTTTATCCCTTTTTAAAGTTTAAAACCTATGAATGAATCTTTACTAAGATCGTTTTTTTATGTGGAATTTGGTATATATATATATGAATCGGTCGCGCTAACCATTTGTCCACACAAAATAATAGAATCATTTTTGTAGCTTATTTCTATACTTGTCCAGTATAGAACAAAATGTAAAACAAAAACAACCAAAACATCCAGGCGTTCGACATTCTGCGCCAATCGCAACCGAATTTCCACGAGAAACTCTCGTTCGTGTCATGTGACCTTGAAGCAGACGACCTCGGGCTTAGTTCGGATGATCGGAGAACCTTACGAAACGAGGTCAACATTTTCATCCATTCCGCCGCTACGCTAAAGTTCAACGAGCATTTAAGGTGGGAATCCAAAATATTGTTTTAAAATTAAAGCCTAGCATGAAGTTAAAAAACATTTTAGGAGTAAAATTGTTGTGATTTTATCCGGTATAGGTTTCGGACCAGTGCTCGTTACCAATACGTTTTTTATATTAAAATCTGTTTATGAATTGGTCGCTTTAACCATTCGGCCATATGACCGTTTTAGTAACAATTTTTTTTATCTTAAAGCTGGACACCAAACGCGTATAGTGTTGTTTCAAAAACTTGTAGGAAAACGGACCGAATTTATTTAGGCTTATTTTATAGGTTATCAAACCAGACGTGTATTTTCGCATGTTTCGCACGAAAATATACGATTCCTGCCAAAATGATTTTCATATTCTTTTAACAACTGGTTATGTTTTGTTTTGGACTTGTGACCTACAGTAACCCCAAGGTCATACGACCATTATTTTAATAAACCAATGTCACAATGGCCTTTGTTCTTTCCAACCACCATTTTAACACGGGTTACCCACGCGCTTAAGTGACCTTGGTCAGTGAACTAACATTTAAACTGCGCATTGAATAACTAACTGGCCAAAGTCCAAACGGTCAGTTATTAATATGTCGTCCTTGAAACATATTTGTACACGCTATGACCTCTTCAAAGCTAAAGCGGTCAGTTATTTGATGTACAGCGGTTCTTAGGCAAACAATTCATAAGAATTCGTGGAACTTTTTTAATTAGGGAAAACGTTAGAGTCGGTACTATTAAATAATGTACATTTTAAACCGCCTACAAAATACACGTTTGTACTAATTTTAATTTCTGTTCTAAACAGCAGATACAGACTACACTTATATATTATACTCACTAGCCTGTATATACTACACCTAGTTAAATAAGCTTTATTTTGTAACTATTTTAGCTATGTATGTTTAACTTTATTTGTAGGATCATACAAACTAGTGTATATATTTAATTGTGTCCAATGTATGGCAATAAATATGTAGACAAAACGTCCCAAAATGAATGTTTATACATTTATATTTGCTTTGAATATTCAAAATTCAGTTATCCTAATTAAAGATTTGTTTAAAATTTTGTTTCCATTACATTTACAAATTTAGATAAACCCCACAACTGGACATATAAAAGAAAACGGAATTGTATCTGAAAAGTCTCTACAGTTTATTCATTCATGTTAATGTTGAAATATTCATTAAATACTTATCTCCCCATACATTTACAAATTTAGTTAAACCAATAAATAATTAAACAATTTCAACCCCAGAATCTCGTACGAAATGAACGTTCTTTGCGTTCGAAGGTTGATGAAGTTGAAATGGAACAATCTTCAAGCGTTCGTCCACGTTTCCACCGGTTCGTACCAATTGTGCGATGATCCTTATAACATGCTGTTGCGCCCACTGGTTTCGTTATATGTTCATATATTGTCTTAGTGTCTGTGGGCTGAAGTATAACGTTTCTACTGTTTTAGTTCAGATTATATTTCCAAAGGGATTAGCCGATATCCGCTGAATGCAATCAGATAAATTCGCACCCACCGTCAGGTTACCAGAGCTATTGAAATGTGTTGTGAATGATTAAGACGTTTCCTTAGTTTAACTACATTTTATTAATTTAGTGGATTTAAATAATGTTCATTAAGTGCATTTCCCAAACGACTGGTTAGCAACTGATTTAAATGTAACAACCTTTTGAAAGATGTTCTATTCAATTATACTAATTAGCTAAACAAACCGACTGTAGGCAGAGATAAATCTGATTCTTTTTTCGTGTTTAAACGACCTTAGTTGTCCTCCAGGCGATACAAATAAGTGTCCTGGGGACTAGCCACGTTTAAACACTATCATAGTCCTCTAGAGGATACAAATAAGTAATAACCAAAATCCACACACAGCTTACGCCCATGCGGATAGAAAATACGTGAAGGAAGAATTCTACGATTGTGGGATCGACTATCTGGACCTGGAGGCGACGCTGAAGTGGTTGGGTGATGACGCAATTGAGAAACTGACGCCTGATCTGCTGAAAACGAGGTGACTTTAACATGTTGGTATTATATCGTAGCAACTAATATGTAAATATTTTTGAGACTTCTAGCTTTAAAAGGAGAATACTATTTTTATCCGACGATTAAATCAACCTTACTATTAAGTTCTATATTACTCGTATTACAACCTCCAAAAATACCAAACAGCTTCCTCTATTCAACTAAAACATATCCACTAGACCAAACACGTACACCCTTACCAAAGCACTCGCCGAAGACGTCATCTGCAGAGAATCTGGTAACCTGCCGATCTGTATTGTTCGTCCAAGCATGATCATCCCTGCTTGGCAAGAACCAATGCCTGTAAGTTTTCAACGTCTGTCTAAATTGCTCATGTGGGTTGTTGGATGGTTTAGTTATATCTTTGTGGGTGGATAGTCAAGCTTTATCCACATGTATCGTAAGACACCTCATGCCCACAGTCGAGTTGAAGAAGCTATTACAGTGTGTAAAATGGTTGGTTCATTTATATCCTCGTGGGTGGGAAGCCAGACTTTATCCACTGGTATCGTGTAAGACATCTCATGCCCACAGTCGAGTTGCAGAAGTTATTACAGTGTGTGGATGGTTGGTTCATTTATATCCTCGTGGGTGAAGAGTCAAGACGTGTGTGTAAATCTGACTTCATATTCATTTCTTCCCAGGGTTGGTGCACTAATGTGTATGGACCAACCGCGTTCATTATCGCGTACGGGAAAGGATTATTGCGGTGTTGTCTGGCCGACCGTGAGATCACTGCTGATCTTATCCCCGTGGATTTCGTGGTGAACGGAGTGATTGGTGCCGCCATGAAGACAGCGAATGACTTCATCCACAGGAGACGCTCGTCAGGTTACAACAGTAGTGGGGACGAGGAAAGTTTGGATGACGGAATCGAAGCTTCGGGGTCGGAACGCAGCAACAGTCCAGTACCAGGTTGGTGGGATGTGGGATGGTGTCATTTTGAATCAATGTAATAATAGAATATTCATGTTTATCCCCGTGAATGGAAAAACGTGATGGGCGCTAACACACGGGCAATCGTCAGATCACCTCGCGCCCACCGTCGGATTATCAGAGCTATTGCAGTGTGTTGTATATGATTGAGGAATTTCTTTTACCTGAATTAAAACCAATAATACATTGGGTTTGGGCAATGTCCATTAAGTGCATTGCCTAAATACTTAACCTACTGGCAAGCGACCAGTTTCGAACCTGGTGCTCTTCGACTGAAAGGCGAGGTATTAAACCAATCTAATCAGTCGAATCATGTGTTCTTTTTGTATCTATTTGTGTGGGCCTACATAGCTACCTTCCGTGAATTGATAGGTCGTCAGTTGTACCTCGTGCCGCAGTCGGGTTACCCGGGCATTTACCAAATCAGCAGAAAATATTAAAAGATCACTAAACTAACCTTGTAAAGAAACCAGTCGTCACAATTTCGAAACCAGGTCAAGTTAAACAAAATTATTTTATACAGTTTTCGGCAAGAAATCGAGTTTCCAAAAAATCATGTCTTCGGAAACTGCTCGCAAATCGACAAAGATCCAGATTTATCACATCAACACTTCCACTACTAATCCTTTGAAGCTTCATGAGCTAGGTGGGTGGGGGGTTATTTGGTCGTTGTTGTATTGGAAGGTAGTGTACTTCAGTTCTGGGGTGACTATCCTAGTGGGAAACCACTGGGTAGTTAGTCTTGTGGTTTAGTGTGACGCCTTTCAACCGAAAGGTTTAAGATTCGATACTGGTCGCTAGCTGGTCGGTTTTGTACTAGGGCAAGACACTTATACGATATTTATGTTTATCCCCGTGAATTGGAAAACCAAGGGGGTTAACACACGGCAATCGTCAGATCACCTCGCGCCCACCGTCGGGTTACCGGAGCTATTGCAGTGTGTTGTGTATAATTTACACGTTACTTTAATTTAGTAGAACCCATTAATCTGCTGGGTTCAGGCAATGTTCGTGAAACGCCTTGCCCAAGGAGACGACCGACTAGTAAGCGACCAGTTTTGAACATGCAACCTTTCGGTTGAACCACTAGACTAACCGGTCGGACTTAGTTAACGACTTATGCACAGTCAGTACATAAACATTATATTTAAAGATAAGCAAAAATAGAGAATTATCAAGTAAAAATGGCCCGACTCATATACTAACCGAGCACGGCATCTGCAGAGTCCTACTCCCGCCGAAGTCTTGATCTTGTCCCGTTGAAGAGCGCCAGTCCCTTCCAGCCCACCTGCCTGCTTACCACAAACAAGTAAGTTAAGAATACATATGAATAAGTTTCCTTTTAGCATTAATTCTATAGAAACAAATATGTTCAATTATTTGTAAAACTAAAAAAGCAATCGAGTTTCCGTGTTTTTACGACTGTATATTTCTTGTTTTTTAACTTTTACAGAAGATATTGCTGCGTATTTACACCAAGAAAACGAAAAACAAAATCTAAACTTAACCAAAAATTCTTCCCCCCTGTAGAAGACTATGCGACTATGCCATGTTCACCCTGCAAACTGTACCTGCACACGTCATGGACATGTGCCTCGCTTTGACCAACCAGAAACGACAGTAAGTTGCTTTCCTTTCATATATTCCAATGGTACTGGTGCCTGAAAAATTAGTTATGACGTAATAATGACGTAGTTCTATATTTGTTATCCACGGCAATGCCTTACTACGCAGTGGTGCAAATTATGAATGAAAGTGGCACGGCAGTGTGCCGAATGGTTAACGCGATCGATACATTCTATACAAAAACCTTCTTAGAAACGAGTCCATCAGGTAAAGAATTGGTATCCTGGTTGTCCCCATTTACTATAATACCTCAGGTAACCTAGTTGCGCTTCGTATCATAAAGTTTTAGTTATTTTGCCCACGAATATTGTTTACAACATCTCGGTTGTTTCACCCACGAACACACGATCCTCCTATCACATTGTTATCACCCAATGAACCTCCCAACCTCCCAGGTTCGTGAAGTTGAACGGGAAGATCCAGTCCGGGATGGAAGTGATGGGATTCTTCTTCACCACCAACTTCCAGTGGGATCGGAGCAACGCTGATCGTCTCCTCCAAGCTTTCCAACCCGGGGATAGAAAGGTGGGTGCCTCGACCGTGGGCATGCGGTATTTACGATGGATCTGTCCCCATACGTTTAAAATTCTTCTTTGATGCTGGTTAGATTATAAGGTTGCGAGTCGGCCCATCAGCCGAAAGGTTGGATCGAAACCAGTTGGTCGGTTAAGTTATTGTGCAAAGAAATTATAAGCGAATGTTGCTTATGACCCACGCTGCTTTGTTTACAAAATCTTATTGTCTCCATTGTTTTAAACACACTTTAACAGCTCTAGTAACCTGATGGTGAGCACAAGGTAACCCGACGATTGCCCATTACGATTATTCACCCCGTGATAAGACATGAATTTCACTTAACAGTTGGTTAGAATTGAAGGTTTAATCAAATGTTTGTTTGCAGATGTACAATTTGGACGTCCGAGCTTTCAGCTGGGAGGATTATTTCATGACGTACATCACCGGAGCAAAGAAGTTCATCTTGAAGGAAGAGGATCATGCGAATGACCGGAAAATAATGCAAAGGTGAGAGAACGACTTGTGTTGGACCGAGTATGCTGGCACCAGTTAAAAGGTTAAGTGCGTCGCCTTTCAATCGAAAGGTTGCAGGTGCGAAACTGGTCGCTAGCTAGTCGGTTGTGTCCTTGGGCAAGGCACTTTGCGGACATTGCCTGAACCCAGCGGATTAAAGGGTTCTACCAAATTGAAGGAACGTGTCTATCATACATAACACACCACCATTGCTCCGGTAACCCGACGGTGGGCGCGAGGTGATCTGACGATTGCCTGTGTGTTAACCCCCTTGGTTTTCCCATTATCGTGGATACACATAAATAAACTATCCCTAATCGATCTTATCAACATTCCCTTCATTACCTTATCCCAATACCACGTGACGCAGGATTAAGACGGCTAACATGGTAGCATTGCAAACACTTGCTGGACTTAGCGCGGTGGGAATCGCCACCATGTTCGGGTTGACCTCGAGCGTATGGGATCTAACAAGCTCGGTAGTGGGAGATCCCCTTTCGCTATTCGCATAACCATGAATCTACAAAAATGATAAACAAATAACACTAGATATGATCATTGAGTAAACTCGGCTGCGGGCATGTGGTATTCTAATTGACTATCCACACCCTGTAACCATAAGCTAGTTATCCGTACTAAGAAAATATTTTCCTGCTTCCATTTTTATAGCAGTTCCTTTCGTGTTTTTTCGAGCTTAGTTTTGAACCCATTAGGATTTCGTCACTAAGACCGTTTTTATTTTCAAGTCGGTAAAGTATCAGTCGATTTAACCATTCGGCCACGTGACCGTAGTCCTGTTGCGTGTTTTCATCGAAGAAACAAAAATTAACGGCAACACACCTATCTTCAAATACAACATGTTGTAACGATGGTAAATTTTTAACCATTTTTCAAAAATATGAAAATCAACCATTAATTCGATCAATATCCCGTTTGAGTTCACTTTCTTTCACTTACATTTCAATTCTCTCGTTTTTATCTTTGTAAATATTCCACCGCCACTTTTCTCGCATTTTCACTGTGCTGCTGCTGTTGAAATGGGTATTTTAAGTATTTCTTGTGTGTTAGAAACGCGTGTTGCGATTATTGTGTTTTTATGTGATTTTTTATGCAATTTTACTTTATATAGCTACAATGCCGTAGGCATGTGAGCCAAGTGCGCTTTGATTGTGATTCATGAGTTCCAAAACAATTTTATGTTTCTTTTTAATAAATAATGCATCTTGTACTTTATTCTTCTGGTAACAGCTTTATATTTGAAAAAATGACTTATTCGTCAAGGTTTGTTTATGGTAATACGCAAAAGAAAGTTTAAAATCCCGCCCACGCGTATATAGAATAGCTATCCAGGCACTTATAACATCAAAGATCCGGTCAAAGTTCGGTAGTTATTTGCGGCCGGTTGAGGGCGGTATAGATTTAGATAATCGAAGGATAATTTGTTACTTGATTGCGAAGACACGCGGTTAACAATAAGTATTTTATGACAATCGGTATAATACCTTGCTTCCATGTTTGGGAACGAAGTTATTACAGCCTGTGAAATGAACAAAAAAAAATTTTGAGTGTTCGTAGGATTATTACCTCGCGTCCACCGTCGGGAACTGGAGCGATTGTCGGTGTTCTATATATTATTTAATTTAAGTGAAAACTTTATTGAATTCAGGCAATATTTGCTTAGTATTTTGCCCAAGGGCACACCTTATTAGCTAGCGACCAGTTTGGAAGCCATTATCTTTCGGGTTAAAAGCGACGCACTAACCTACAAAGAGAATCGACCAGGTATATGGAGTGAACAAAAAAGCAGCAAGCAAATCTCTATCATGTAAACTGCAATAGCTCCTGGCAGTTTGCAAGAAACTTTCATAAAAAATCCAGTTTTATTTCACACCCTGGGTTCCCCGATTTCGGCCAAGGGGGTCAACGATGGGCGCGAGATGATCTGTCGATTGCCCGTGAGATAACCCCCTTGGTTTTCCTATTCACGGGATAAAGATGAATATCCTATTCTATCCTACCCTAACACACGGGTAATCGTCAGATCACCTCGCGCTGACTGTCGGGTTACCGGAGCTATTGCAGTGTGTTGTGTATGATTCACACGTTCCTTCAATTAAGTAGAACGCATTAATCCGCTTCAAGCTTACTTAAAATGTCCGTTAAGTGACTTGCCCAAGGACACAACCGACTAGCCGCAGCCCTTCGACTGAAAAAGCCACGCACTAAACCACTTAAATAAATCTGTAGGACAGTATTGAATTAAAATTTATATTTTAACGTTAAAAAATGTAAAATATCGTGTCTAACGACTTTAAACAAATTAATCATGTTATTTTAAAAAATACTCCCCTCTAAAAATATCCACATGTGCGTCCTCGACGGAGGGACTTCCCCCAATACAAGGTCACTATATTGTTTACATTGCATTTGTTGTGTGCATTGTGATAATGCATTTATTTGTCCGGCGATTAAAAGGTTAAAGGTGTATGTAGCTATTTAATTTCCTGTATGGGAATTTGTACAGGGCAATACTAAAAGAAAAAAAGCGGAAAAGAGTAAAACTGCTTACTAAAATTGTGGAAACTAATTTAAGCCCTGTCCTAAACATTATTGTCAACCTCAGAACTAACCGTAACTCTCAACTCCATGTTTAAAACTAACTCTAATGTCATTATCTTGATTTTAGTGTGCAGTTTCCTTCTTTCCCTTGTTTTAGTTTTTATGTAAGTAAACCAAAAGAAGGGTAAGAGGGAAGGAGGGATGGAAACTGATCACTTAAACTATGGCAACTAATTCTAACCCTGCCGTAAACAGTAATCTCAACCCCAATTATAAAAATAACTTTTACTATGGCAATATTTTTTAAGTCTGCAGATTCCCTCCTTTTAGTTTTTAGGAAACCAAAAGGAAACTAAATGTAGTGTCTAAATTAAAGTTGCTTTTGATTGCCTGTTTTCTTATCTTAATAGTTTTTTTTCGGAATTTTTGTGTTTTACCCCCCATGAATAAAGGAAAACTAAAAAAAGTTTTTACTCATTAAATTGTCAGACTATGTAATCGAGTATTCTCAAACAGGTAGCACATTATTGTGCGGGGCTTCACTAATCTACAAGACAGCGGGGCGGGACAACACACTATATCATGAGCAGGATCGGTTATGGAAAGGGGTATTTTATGAGCTGAAAGAAGTATTTTCGTCACTAAAACAAGCGGGACAGATTAAGGGTATATCATGATATAATTTCCCTTTAATGATATACCATTACCCCGTCCCGCTTATGTTAGTGACGAAAATATCATTTTGCCCTTCTATGCCCTGTCCCGCCCTGTTGTTCCGTGGTCCCTCCATTTTGCACAGGTCCACTAGGTCCAGCGCTAGGTCAGCTAGAGTTAGTTTTAAACATGGGGTTGGAGTTAGGGTTAGTTCTGAGGTTAAGATTAGTGTTTAGGGCAGGGAACTAGACCTAGCGGACCAAGAGGACCTGTACAAAATAAAGGAACCCTTGTTCCGCCATGCTGTCCTGCTGATTAATGAAGCCCATCTTGCGTCCACTGTTGGGTTAGCGAAGTTATTGCAGTTTGTTTTGATTGATTAAGTCAACACTTCGTAGTGACTTTGTAGAAATAGTAATTTGTTAAATATTTTTTATAATTCACTTAATTCTTGCAGTAATGGTGGTTAGGTGGTAGAATTTGTAAAATGAGTGAAAATGTGAAAATCCATGTCAGCGCAGCAGATAGCATTTCAGATCAACCAATTACTATTTCTGTATCAGGTAAGTTATACAACATTTGTTTGCAATTGCATTGATGCATTTATTTTGTTTAATTCTATAGTTTATTATTTTCTTATGTCGGAATGGATATGAGGGGGGGTAGGTAGATCGGTTCAAAACTAACCATAGCTAATAAATTGTCCTTAGGCAAGGTACTTGAAGGAATTTAACTTAATTAAGTCAGGGGTTGAACGAAATTAAGGCAAAATATTAAAATTGTTGAATTCAATCTTAAGCTGTTTGTTTTAAACGTTGGTATGGTTATGTTGTTGGATTGTGAGTTTAAATAATTTTTTCCAGTAATTTTAGGCAAAAATTCAGTTTACTATCCTTGCAATTTCGAGTGTAAATCTGCAATGTCTACATTGGTATGAAACACAACTGTAAATTGGTTGTATAGTATCCTACATTCACACCTGGTATTATATGCAAAATGTTATCCGAAGACCCAAGTACATACATTCTAGGTTACTAAATATATATTTAATAAATGTGTACAAATATATTTACATTAAAAAATGCGAATGACTTTATTGTTGTGTATATATTCCACATTGCAAACTTAACCCTTTAAAAACGAGATAACCAAATTCAGATTTTCTGAGATGTACTTATTCAAAATAAAAAATCTCCAAAATTTCTTGTCAAAACTGGTAAAGTTTGGTCTTGTTGGAAAGTCTTATGATATATCTTAACAGCAAAAATAAACATAACTTTGCCTTTGAAAATTTTAAGTGAAGTTTTCTTGAATTTAATGACTTTTAACACGCAAGGTGCTAGAGCACTACAAAGCGGACTCGGTCAAAACGCGCAAACTGCGCAAAAAGAATCTTTCCCAAGGGTTAAATACTTACTAAGTTTCAGATTAAAAAGATAAGGTTTTTCTGTGAATGGACATATGAAGGTTCAGGGGCCAGGAATGTTTAAATATAAGGAAAACGTTTACACCTCATATTTACCTAAATAAAAAAAAATCTATTTTAAGTTAAATTTTCATCCCCAGGTTTAAAGCCCAAGAAGTCACAATTTTTGTTAACAATTTGTAAAGGAGGTACCAGGGTACAATTTTAAATATAAGGATGGAATTTATACCCATACACCCCTAATTTTTTCATAGAATTATAAAATCAGTTTTATTTATTAGTTTTTTATTTTCATTCCCAGGTTTGAAGCCCTTACAAAGAGTAACGCTGCACTCACACACAACTATAGACAATGGAAATGCATTTGAGTGTGTGGCTGTGTACAAGGCTGATGGTGAAGGTGAATCTATGTTGATTAAAGTTTTGTAATTAATTTTTGACTTTAATATTGAAATGTTCAAGTTAGGGTGGCATATTCATATATATTCTTGAGGTTTAGAAAACGTACGGAGCGTTATGACAGGGAAAATGTTCATACTACTGACACAGTCGGGTTACTGGAGCTATTGTAGTGTATTGAGTACTATAAAGACATTGCTACAGTCGTTTTAGCTTGGTGGGTTGGTGCGTCACTTTTCAGCCAAAAGGTTGCAGATTCGAAACTGGTTGCTAGCTTGGTTGTATTCTTGGGCAAGACTTTTACAGGGCATTGCCTGAACCCAGCAGATTAATGGGTTCTACCAAATTCAAGGAGCGTGTGAATCATATACAACACAGTGTTAACCCTCCTGATATTTTCCCATTCACAAGGATAAACATGAATTTTATAACCAATTCTAAACGGCCTTGTCAAAGAACAACCGGGTGCTGATTTTGATCTCTCAACCTTACGGTCGATAATCAAACGCTTTACACATGACCCACCTTATCCACCAGTGTCTAACATCTTCTTATCACCCAACCCAGCAGTGAAACCACTTCCTTCAGGTAGAATCAATGTCGACAAAGATGAATCAATTGGAGGAAGTTATAAAGGAGTCGAAAGGATGGGTTTATTGTGGGCAATGCAACCTTCTCTTCTTAATAAGGTAATGAGATGTTCTAACTTTACAGCATATTATGATGGGGGTCTGTTAGCAGATGAAAGGTTGTGGGATCGAAACCAGTCTCTTGTTTGTTCAATGTGTCCTTGACAAGGCACTAAGCGGATATTACCTGAACCCAGTGGATTTAAAACTAAAAAAAAATTGTGAGGACATCTCACCCACCGTCGGGTTACCGGAGCTATTGCAGTGTGTTGTGTATGATTCACACATTCCTTCAATTTAGCAGAACCCATTAATCCGTTGGATTCAGGCAATGTCTGTAAAGTGCCTTACCCAAGGACACAAGCTAGGGACCAGTTTCGAAACTGCAAACTTTCAGTTAAAAAGATGCACTTAACCACTAGACTAATCTGTCGGACATATTCCCATGAACCCAACAGTAATCTTAACCTAATCTATCAATCACCGGATAACAACCCCGCAATTCCAGCAACCGTTTGCTCGGTTTGTAAAGTTGGATGTCACCACCCCTCTAATGGTGAGGTTGTGCGTGTACGAGGAGTCGATATTCACGCTGGAGCAACTCGGCTTGGAGCATGTGAGGGAGCTTGCTTCAACGCAGATAAACAGGTGGTTTATGGCGGAGGGGACTAAAAGGATACCGGTCACGGTGGAAAGTCATGGGGTTCATGGAACGCTCTTTATACCCCCTGGGGAGGGTCCATTTCCAGGTATTTGTGGACTATCAAAATATTCAAGAGGCGGGCAACTGCTCTAGTCAGCGGGCCAGATTTGGGAAAATGAAGTTCTTGGTGGGCCGGATTATTACACCGATAGCATTCAATATCTTAATTACAGGGTATGGTTAGATACAGTCTGTATGCCAGTCAAAATCTCTTTATGGGCCGTATGTTGCCAATGACTGGGCTAGACGGTTGTGACCATGTTTCAGACAATAAGCAGATCGCCTAAATTAAAACTAAAGAAATGTCTCAATCAAACACAATGCAATAGATCTGGCAATCCACCATTGGGCATGAGGTAATCTGATGATTGCCTGTGTGATAACGTTTTCCATTCATGAAAAAAAAAGTGGAAATCCTATAAATCATAACCAATATTTCCCCCTCTGTTATCAAATTTGCTAGTAATAAATAAAAAATTAAAAATTCTAATTTTATTATTAATTTAAAAAATCTAATTTTATAATTAATTAAAATATGTAATTCTATGTTTTTCACCCAGCCGTGCTGAATTTATTCGGAGGATACCCCGGTGCGATGGATTTCAAGGCTTCTCTCCTCGCTTCACATGGGTTTGTCACATTGGCGCTTGCTTATTATGGGGTGGCTGGAATGCCGACGTTCGAAACCTTCGGGGGAATGAAGTCGTTTGAACTTGAGTATTTTGAGAAAGCGTTTGCTCTACTGAGTAGTATCCCAGTGGTGGATAGTTCATGTGGGTTCGGACTGATTTGTATATCGTTCAGCACACACATAGTGCTCGCTGCCGCGTCAGTATTACCGCAAGTCAAGTGTGTGGTGTGGATCAATGGGATGATCCATACAAGCTACATCACGCTCACATACAGAGGGAGGGAATTCCCCGTTTCCACTATTTCCTCTGAAGCGGAGGACTTCATCCGAAACGGGATCTTCATTGGAAGGAAGTTCTTCCCGTTCACGCACGATCCCTTTCATTCGGATGTAGCCGACAGTTTAACTCCATTTTATCAGCGAAAGAACGTCGCCTACCTCTTCATAGCTGGACTCGATGACAACAGCGTACAATCTGAACTATGGGCAAACCAAGCTGAGAAGTTATTGAAAATGGCGAATCACCCGAGTTATAAAATCCTTCGTTACCCCGGGGCTGGGCACTTGATCGAGCCCCCGTTTGCCCCGCATAACGCGATAAGTGCTCAGAAGGGGCAGTCGGTGATAATGGACTGGGGTGGTGAGATGATCCCACATTGCTGGGCTCAGAAGGATTCTTGGACGAAACAGGTCGACTTCTTAAGGGAGAATCTTGTAGGGAAACTCACATCAAAGATGTAGACGGAACAACTAATCTGTCAATTAAGCTGTCAATTAATCAAAAAGAAAGATGGATGTAGACTTTACTAAACAACTAATCTGTCTATTAATCTGTCAATCAGAAGATAGAAACAAATATTATGATTTTCATTACAAATCACCAAAGTTAAAATTGAAGAAACAACATATTGTTACCTATCTGTTGCCATCTTCTTTGTTGAACAAATAAGAATTATAAAGTCCTGGTTCATCCCAATTTGTGGTTGGTCCAGGCAACTAATGTCAAACGCCTTGCCCAACTGACTAGCTGGCGGCCGGTTTCAATCCTATGACCTTTCAGCTTACGGTGCCTTTACAAGATCGCAACCGACTAGCTAGCGGCCAGTTTCAATCCTAGATCCTTTCAGCTGATGGTGCATTTACAAGAACACAACTAACTAGCCAGCAGTTGGTTTCATTCCGATAACCCTCCGACCAATAGCACAAATATTTATTAACCTGAACAATATAGTTTTTTATCTGTAGAATATTGCAAATTTGCCAATCTATGCCTTTCTAAGTCACTTTTCTAATATTTACCCTCATGAGTTCTGTTTAATATGATTTTTAAGTAACTAATATATGCAAATTAATATTTCATGGTGAATTATGATTAATTTGTTTTCTTGTGTTTTTATACTATTAATATGATTTTATGTACAATCCATGTTAATACATACGTTCTGTAGGTTTTATTAATGATTGGTTTACTGTATTCTTTTTAACCATTCTCGCATAATTTTAAATTCTACTGACATTCATGTAATAGATTTATACATCTTTATATAAATACAGCTCTTATGCATTTTTATGAAATTAAGTATCTTACAACACAGTTAATTTAAGCCATTTTATATTTAAAGCATTAAAATGCCTTGTAAGGTAAAGTATCTTAAAATCAAACATACTAATTTGATGTTTATTTGACACAGCACTTGCAGAATCAAAATTCCTTGGATTCTATTGCATTTTTCTGTAGGCTATTGTTTATCATTTTCATAAAAATTAATATTTTTTTAATTTGATTTAGGGATTTCGTAGGAAATGCTTAGTATTTTAAACATTTTGCTGTTTGATGCTTGGGCTTGGAACTATGCTTAGAAGCTTTCTGGCACGGAAAATTGGAAACGCAAGGTTATTCAGCGTTTCTGCATTATGCTCTGGTGGTCCTGTTATAAAGGTTGAGCCAAATCCTGGGATAGCTGACAAGAAAGTTCGAATTTGCGTCGAAGGTTTGTTTTTTTAATATCATATTATGTAATATAAGGTTGGTGTAGATCACAGTTGTATTAGCAGAAAGTTTGGTGGACCCAGAATACCCAACTATGATCACTAGTTAAACCAGTCAACTGAACCCCTTACAACTGAGCCCCTTACAACTGAGCCCCTACAACTGAACCCCTTTACAACTGAACCCCTTTAAACAGAACCCTTTTAACTGAAAAGGGGGTTCAGTTGTAAAGAGGTTTAATTGAAATGTGTTCAGTTGTAAAGGGTTTCAGTTTAAAGGGGTTCAGTTAAAAGGAGTTCAGTTGTAAGGGGCTTAATTGTAGGGGTTCAGTTGTAAATGGTTCAGTTGTAAGGGTTCAGTTGTAAGGGGTTCAGTTGTAAGGGGTTCAGTTGTCATGGAACCCTAGTTAACGCCCATTAAGTCCAGTGTCTTGATTGCAAAGTCTATAAGGTACCTTATTTTATGGCCATAATGCACACTTTAAATACCTTTTTTTCTTAAAATTGATCATGAATCTTAGGCCTATAAGTCAGTGCACCTAATGTAGGTAGTGCTTTATGTTTCATTGTCTACACTCAAAACCAGTCCTATTGTTTTATAAACAAACCACTGTCTTACGAAATAAGAGAGCTGTCCTTAAAATCTGTTGCTTTTATAGCCCAATGTGCCTTTTTGTTTTAAAAAGTCAAAGCAATTTATTGACAGTGTGCCCTATATTGATGCATCTTAGGCCTGTAAAATACGTCACCACCTTAACATACCTTCCATCCACCCAGGATTACCCGCTGCCAGTGATGTAACATTGCATGCACGAACGCAAGTCACTGAGAAATGCTTCTATGAGAGCTTCGCTCAGTATAGAGTTCCAACATCTGGTACGTTGCCTCGTTATTTTATTGAGTTTGATTCCCATGTTTTTTTTTCGTGTTTTATGGCATAAAATATGAATGACAATTACGCGATCGCAAAACTTCTTCTAATTTTCTGATAATTTTTTATCCACAATTTTTTTTTGGGGGCAACATTTTAGTTCATTTTTTTCTCCTTCTTTACTGCAATGAATAAAATAGCAATAATTAAAAGGAAAGAAAACAACTTTGCGAAAGTAGCTGAAATACTTCAGTGGCATGCAGATGGTGTAGTATAAGAAAAAACAAACAGTCTTTTCACTTTATTTCCTGTTATACCATGTATATTTACTGAATTATTTTAACAACTGTAGTTTTGCTGTTTTATCCCACCTCCCTAAACTAATCTTTGTTTAAATAGGGATTCTAGATTTAGAGAAAGAAGCCTCGATAGAGGGAACATATACAGGGGTTAAACCGATGGGATTATTGTGGTCCATGGATGGTAAAGCTGATAGAGAGGTCAGTTTGTTTAAATCTTGCTCAATGTGGTGTAAATGTATAAAACAGATATATATTGCTTTTTATATTGATATGTCATGGAAAGTTATTTACATTTTGGGATGCACAATATAGGATAATTAGGTGTTCTAGAAAAACATACTTTGAATCTAGAATTTCAAATCCTATTCTAAAATGTTTTGTTATTTATTTAAATTTGCTTTGATTGAAAATGAATCAAAACTATTTTAAAAAACGTCTTAAAATAAATAAAAAAATGTTTGCCTTGTGTTTTTGCAACACTTTGTGGAAATCCATGCATTATACTTCATAGTATATATTAAAAAAAGATATTGAATATGGGAATATGTATTTTCAATTTATTTGATTTATTTTCAGGAAGATTATGATCTAAGGTACATATCAAAGGAAGGATATTGGATAAGGCAGCGGTTCCCAAACTGGGCGCCGCGGCGCCCTGGGGAGCCGCGAGACTTTTCCAGGGGCGCCGCGAAAGCATGCGGAAGTTGCTGCATTTATTGTGTTTTTTTTCACAAAAAAAAACAGTACATGTGTGTTACACCAGTAAACATTAATTGGAGATGTTTGAGCCTGGTGTGCAACCCCATACACTGGCATACAGCATTCGTTTTACTTGTAAAATCCATTGTTCGGTGTTATCTGCCACTATTTGCTCACTAACATGGCATTGTTTTCGAATAATGGTTTGTCAAATAACTGCTTTGCATTAATTGAGTGTTCGTCACGTTAGTAGTTTAGTGAATAGTTTTAAAGAGTTTGAATGGTTAACCAAATACATGCTATAGTCTGGATATACAATACATGCAGTTTGAAAATTTTGCCATTACGAGGGAGCCGCAAGGTTTAATAAGTTTACAAAAGGCGCCGCCAACAAAAAAAGTTTGGGAACCGCTGGGATAAGGGAATACGGAATATGTATTTGCTATTTATATTTATTAATGTTTACCCAGGAAGATATCATCCGGTTGATTCACAGAGACGTAACGACCCCTCAATGCATTGATTTGAAAGTTCACACCGGCCCAATAGATGGCGTGACTCACAATGATGCAATCGCTGAAACTACGATCCAACGATTGTTCATGGGTCCTGGTGTAAGGAGATTCGATGTCCGGGAGAACGGATTGGTTGCCACTCTGTTCCTGCCACCTGGAAATGGACCTTTCCCTGGTAGGTATGTGTTGGCCGTCTGTATGCATTCAAAAGGTAGTGGGTTTAAAACTGGTAGATGGATAGATAGTTGTCTCCTTTGGAAATGCAATCAATGGACAATCGTCAGATTACCTTGCAGCCACAGATTAATGCTAAGTTCCGTGCCCAAAGACACTTTATCTCTAGTCGGTAGCTGGTTTCCTGGTAAGTATATGCTGGCCATCTGCAGTGATGGGATTCAATGGTTTGCATGGGTTCGGTCGAACCCGTTTTTGAAACGTCGGGATAATCACCAATCCGATTATTGCTTTTTAACAGTTTTAACAGATATTGGACCTTTTAGGGAACCTGTTGTTAGTTCAAGTAAGATTCAAATAAGGACCTGTTCTTAAAAATTTGAATCTTATTACTGGCAGTCTGTATGCAGCCAAAAGGTAGTGGGATCAAAACTGGTCGATAGATAGTTGTCTTTTTTGGCATGGTACTTCATGGACAAATATCAGATTACCTTTGTCACAGATTTGTGCTGAGTACCTTTCACAGAGACCCTCCTGTCTAACCCAGTGGTTTCCTAACGTTTTTTTTAAAATAATTCACAACGGACCCCATGCAATTTTTTTATGTTTGACGGTATAGTGAAGACTAAAAAAAGTTTTAGGACATATTGCCGTACTAAAATTATTAAGCTATGAGTAAAGTAAGGACTTACCAAATTTTTTCCGCGGCCCTCCTGAAAGTGCTTTACGGACCCTAAAACGTCAAGGATGGAAACCACTGGTCTAGCTAGTAGCTGGTTTCAATCCCATAACCATTTAGCTTACTGCATTTCCAATCCCAAGAATATAAATGAACTCTATATTGTATATGCATTTCTGTCCGTGAGCTATTGAATTCCTTCTACTAACAATGTTTAGAAATACCTTCTCTTCACCTGAAAGGTTGTAGCTTTAAACCTGTATAGGATATTCATGTTTATCCCCGTGAATAGGAAAACCTAGGGGGTTAACACACGGGCAATCTTCAGATCACCTCGCGTCCACCGTCGGGTTACCGGAGCTATTGCAGTGTGTTGTGTATGATTCACATGTTCCTAAACATGAATATCCTATCCTATCCTAATCTGATCAGTGTACGTGTTAAAGCCTGTTGTGTTTTTTTCTCATTCACACTAATAAATCATTCCTATCCTATTGAAAAAGTCTGAGCTAAAACAGTATTAGTAAGTAATATATTTTGTAATTTATGGAAAAGAAAATCTTTACAGACACTTTTTTATGTCAATAAAATACCATCTAATGCTTCTTTAAAATTTTCATTTGTTTTTTTCACTTCTTAGGAGTGATAACCTTGTTTGGGGGTTACCCTGGGATAGCGGAGTTTAAAGCAGCATTGCTTGCCACCAACGGCTTTGCTGCACTTGGACTCGCTTACTATGGAACTGAACATTTGACACCGAACTTTGCCCAAACTTTGGACATGGAGTATTTCGAAAATGCCGTCAAATTCCTGGCTTCACATGAATCAGTGTCTGGCGATGTTGGAGTAGTTGCGATATGCAAAGGTGCACAGATTGCTTTGACCATGGCCGCGTGCTTGGAAAACATTAGATGTGTGGTGGCAATTAACGGTGCTATGTTAAACTTTATGGGAGATGTGAAATATAAAGACAAGTTCTGGCCTGCTGAGAAGTTTAAGCCAGAACCGAAACAATGTCTGGAATTGAGAGATTATTTCAAGATCCCTTTTAATGAAAACATTACAAATTTTCCATCATTTGTTCCATTTCATACTCGCAAGGATATATCGTATCTGTTTATCTGCGGAATGGACGATACATGCATTCCGAACGAAAGGTGTTTTCCTGAATTTCGCAAGTTAATGGAATCAGCTGAACACCCAGATTACGAAATCACTCGTTATGAAAACGTCGGTCATTTATTGGAACCTCCATATGCAGTTCATACATATCGCAGCTACCAACCCGGGTTCCCATTTAATGTGATTTTAGGATGGGGAGGCGAAAAGGTGGAGCACTGCAAAGCCCAAGAAGACTCGTGGACAAAACAACTTGATTTTTTAAGATCTCGCCTTCAATAACCAGTCCGGCCGGTTAGTCTGGTGGTTAAGTGCGTCGCCTTTCAATCGATAGGTTGCAGGTGCAAAACTGGTCGCTAGCTAGTCGGTTATGTCCTTGGGCAAGGGCACTTTACAGACATTGCCTGAACCCAGCAGATTAATGGGCTCTACCAAATTGAAGGAACGTGTCTATCAATGACGTTACCAACAACTACCTTCATAATCACTCTACGTTTCCACGAAATACCTTGCGTAATCTACGTTATCATGCTAACCTCAGTTAGTTGTTATAATAGTTTAAAATCCTCGTGATTATTACCAATAAACCAAAAAATACTGTGTGTACAAATTTAACTTACTCCTCATTAATAGTGATCGTGGTTACGCGTCATTAATAGAATCTGCATTTTAAAAATATGTTGAATTGATTTAAATTTAATACACTAATGTCTCAAACTAAAGTGTGCGGTGAATTGGGTGTGTAGTGTGGTCGGTTTTAGGGGTGGCGACGCTACTCGTTTGTGTCTTTAAACTTTAAAGCAAACCACCAAACGTACGTCGCGTAAACCATTAAAACGCGCTACTCAAAATGAGATAGACTTTGAATAGGAGGATAGAATATTCATGTTTATCCCCGTAGATGGGAAAGCACATGGCGGTTATCACACGGGCAATGGTAAAATTATATAGCGCCTACCTTCGGATTACCGGAGCTATTGCAGTGTGTTGTATATGATATAGACGTTTATTCACTTTAGTAGGCATTAATACACCTGATTGGATAAAAGGAGAGTAATTGATGTCCATTAATGAGCAGTGTATATATTAAGGCCTTGCGGATAAAGAAGACAGCCAAGCAAAATACCTGAACAGTGTGTCTCCCGCGTTTTCGCTTATTCCATTCACTTGCACGAAAAAAGGCGGGAAGACGAAAAGCCAAACAATTTAAATTTAATGAATTTTTACAAAGAATTTATTGAATTTTCACAAAAACATGATACATTTTCTACATTTTGGTTTGATTTAAAATATACAAACAGACTAAAATCGTTAAATAAAGTAAGCCTAATGTAGTCCCCGAAGAATATTATTTACGAAGCCTTCACAAAATTGATTTTGCAACACTGCTGCGGATTTCTTGTAGTCAGTTTTCAAGTTTGATTATTTTGTTGTGTTTGGTAGAATTGTACTATCGCTGTAGTAATCGATCGCTCAATTAAACAGCCAAGCAGGCGTATAATTCATCAAAATAACACTAACACAGCTTTAGCAAATAAGCACAAAATCGCTAGTAAGGATTTAAGGCTTATTTAAAATAGGTTATTAGGCGTTTAATTTTAGGAGGAAAAATATAGCCTGGTTAAAAAGCGTGTGTGTTATATACTAAGAGAACATGTGGTATTATTACAAATTTAGATTTCAACCGCTTATTTTTAAATAGTTTTCTTATTTTTCTCCCCTAGTCAGCGTTATAGCTATATGAAGTTTGTCGTTTAAAATCATTTATTGTGATTATTTGTGGATTTATGCTTGAGAATTGCCTCTAACTTCCAAATGGATATATCAATGTGGATTTAACTCATTTCTGCAAGTGAAGATTGAAGTATGTCTGCAAAGAATTGTCCTACATTGAGTTGCGTAGATGTTACCTAAGATATAATAAAGAAATAGCGAAAACTCGTAGACTGAATATGTTGCGCAGTTCCACGACACCAGGGCCCAGGAGCCCAACCACCGAGGAAGGAATACTCAGCTCTTCTATTATCGAAACAATTCGCAAAGTAAGATTCAATTTTTCTCTATTAAGGGCCAAAAATCCATCAAATTTTCGCAAAGGCTCATGTCCCTTTTGAAAAGTTCGTATGATGCGCACAGACTACTTCTTTGAGTGTTGAAGAAAAATCAGGCGCACAGAAAACGAACTTTCCAACAGTGGATCACGCGAGTAATGCGAGAAAATCGCCATGCAAGTAGCGCGAATAAACATGCCATGCAACTGTGGTTTGTAAGACGTAACAACTGTTTGAATTAGATAAAATAACAATCTGGCATTATGATGTTGCTGAAAGTATAATAGACTACGGTATTCGGACGCGCCATGGATTTTTGGCCTTGCTGCTTTATATGTTACAATTCATTTTATTGGTTGACTTTTAGGTGCCTTGACATGCACTTAAGAAATGCCATAACTTGATATTAAAAAAAGAGAGGTAATCATCAAATGTTGTATCTTGATTGGTAAACTTTTAATGATTACTTTTATGAGAAATGATGCATTAGACATATTCACTAGGGAGTCAATTTGTTGTTCTTTGTCTTAAATATTTATGTGTTTAATCAAATCCACTTTTGTTTTCACATATATTTTTAAAAAGAAAAGAAAAATGCTGATTCTTTGGGTAAATATCATGTAAAGATGAGACGTTTCAGTAATTGGGAGTTTCGTATATTAAGTAAAAAGCGTATCACTAAACTTAATCACATCTTTACTGGCTCAATCTAGGTAATCAACGGGTAATAAAAAAATGTGTAGTTAAAAATGCATTAACGTCTCTTAGTTATCACTTAGGGATGTGGGTCTGTAGCCTAAATACCTTGTTTGCAGATACTAGTAATATGGCGATTACACTTATTACATAACCTTCCACCATTCAACAAAACCTGCACCTAACTTGCCATAATTTTATTTGTTGTTTTTAGGATAGGATATTCATGTTTATTACCGTTAATGGGAAAATCAAGGGGGTTATCACACAGGCAATCATCAGATCACCTCGCGACCACCGTCTGGTTACCGGAGCTATTGCAGTGTGTTGTGTATGATTTACGTGTTCCTTTGATTTGATAGAACTCATAAAACCACTCAGGTAATGTCCGTTAAGTGCCTTGCCCAAGTACACAACTGACTAGCTGGAGACCAGTTTCGTACCTACAATCCTCTGGCTGAAAGGCTACACACTAAACCACCAGACTAATCTGTCAGACTTTAATGCTGATAATATAAAAAGATTTAAAATAGTTTACAAAATTCTGGTTAAAATAGTTACTGTTTATCAGATTTAAGGTTTTTGGGTCAGTTGTGGCATTAGAGATGTTCCTGTCCAATGGTTTTTTAGAATTAAGTCAGAACCAATAATTTCAAATATAGAATTTCGAACTGTTATGAAATAGTATCAAAGAGCAAAAAACCTTTTGAACTAATTTTATTAAGAAGAATAGAAATGCATATATGTTTAGTAAAATAATGGTAATTGTTAATTACAATCAGCATCACTGTTAACTAAAAAAACATGTTTTTCCGCATTGTAATTTTGCATTAAAATTGGAAGTAAAATTTTGTTCCACTTAAGCACTTTATTTAGAATTACTAGAATCAAAAAATAAATCCGAATCTTTTCCTATTTGAATCTATTTGAATCTTGATTCTAAAAAAGGACATTCCTATGTGGCATGCTTAGATTGGTCTATCATATACTGTAAATTGGAGTGTAAACATACAAAACACTACCATGCTTTCATTTCACTACTGGGATTTCAAACTAGTACCACATGTGTGTTTATCTCCTGGCAGAATAGCTTGGTTGGTTATTACGTCGTTCTTCAGTGAAATTTTATGGCAAAACTTTGCCGGTCAGCTGATCTCCTTGCTTGGCCATTGCCTGAACCCAGAGAATTTATGGATTCTACTAAAACTGAAGGAAAGACCTAATTATATACACAACACACTGTATTAGCTCTGGTAATCTAATAATGGGCATGGGGTGATCTGACATTTACATGTGTGATATTGCTCCCTTACATATTCACAAGGTAATCTTACAATTGCCCCAGTGATAACTATTTCTCATTCATGTTGACAAAACATGAAATCCTGTGTCTCTAGCTAATTCACGTTTGTTCATAGATTCGAAGTCAAAAACAAAGACCATCATTGGAACGGATCACGAAATGGGTGATGAACCGAACTGCTGCAAAAGGTCGTTCTTACGATGAAGTTCTCGAAAAACTAGAAGAACTATCGTCTTCTGGCAAAGTATTAAAAGTAAGACCCAAACTACGATGACGGTACTACATATATATGCTACTGTAATAGTATAGGAATCATATTTTATATCAAATCTATTGACCCTTAATGTATAATTTTGCATGTTATTAGATCATCCAGAAAAAAAATCTAATTTGGAGTTCAAAAGAATTTTAGTTTAAAAATATCAATGGAAGAAATTAATCAGTTTACCACATGTTGGTACCTTTTACATAAAATGACATATTGCCGAAAAGTACAGACCGTAAACGGGGATTTATATGTCATTTAAAAAATATTTTCAATGTTTTTTGACTTACAACTTTTTTGACTTACAACTACCTTTTTTCATCTCTTTATTAAGTAATAAAATCATTCATAAAATATTCAAAAAGATTAGTACATATATTGTGTATGGCTATTAAATTCTAGATTGAAACTTATTGAAATTTTAGAATAACTCTATAAATCAGATTCAGCAAACACAAGCCTAACAAAGGTTACCAGTTGCAGAATTATGTTGTCCCATAGTGTATCTGTTACTTTCATTTTGGCAAAGTTGCAAATGTGTGCCGACTATTTTGCAAAAGGTTGCAAATGTGTGCCGATGTTAAATTATGCATGCAGTTATAAAGGTAACCTTCGGGTTTAAACTAAAATCGTTAAATACATTATCGCTGTTTAAGTTAACTAAAAGTTAATTTATAATCAGGAGGTGATAGTTAAATGAATTTTCAACCCAAACTGCAAAAATAATGATCGTACCAATTCGTTATGGTGAGGCAAAATGTCCTCGTCTTCATATTTAAACCCATTCCTCCCACCACCCCTAATAATAACCCTACACTTGTATCACTGGTCACACTTCCATCGGGTCTAAAAAACCAACAAGTTTGCCAAGGTTCTCATGCTCATATTTGAACCCATCCCCTCTAACCCTCCCTAATAATATTCCCACAGTGTGCCACACTGGTATCACTTGTCACATAGTTTGTATCTAACACCCACAACTTCCACCAGGTCTACAACCAGGGTGAATTCTCCTACCGAGACCCTGAAACCATGACCCCTCGAGCCTGCGGTCGGGGCCCAAAATCTCTTTCAAAATTATCGTCAACCCCAAAATATGGTCCCCGAAGTCCAACTGGCTCCCCCACTTCTCCCAAAATAGCAACTCCGGAGCTAACACTGGTGCCACAAGATCCAATGAAAAGACATAAAACTTTACAAGTGGGTACTCAATGGCACATTCAATGTTCAAGTGCAGTACCAGTGTGTTTCAAGGGTGTTAACAATTCTTGCTAAGCCCATTGCACTTTATCTCTTACATGTAAAAGGTTCCCAAACAGTGTATTCTCTTTACTACACAGATGTCCATACATAGACTACACATCACTGAAAACCATTTAGATTAAAACTGGACACACACCAATGCATATCAAAAAACATAAAAAAATCGAGATAATTACCTAACAGTAAAAAATCATTAAATCTCTGTAAAATATCAATTAGAGTTGCACATTTAAACACTTCACAATTAGCATTGTTACGATTTTGTTTCTACCAGGTATCTGATTACATCAAATTGGTCCAAATTGCTTTGGATGGCTTGAAACAACCTGAAGGTGCTACCATCAAAGATATGGACAAGTACTTGGAGACCTCTTATTATATTCAGGTGGGTATGGTTTGTCTCAATAACTATTTTGAGCTTATTTGTGTTTGTTATAAGCTTGCATGTGAGGAAGGCTACCTATAATAAAATGGACAATTATCATCATGTGTAAATTAATTCCTAGTATGCTAATTATGCTGACACAGGACAACACAGTTGGTGTCTACACCCCTAGTACAATGACATTTTTTATTACCATGCCAGATTTACACTCAAGCATAGCATGATTCTTTATACCAGTAGTTTATTTTTTGTACATCCTACGCCACTATGTTTAAAACAATGCCTTACAGTGCAGAATTTAGAATGTTGCTTTAATATTTGTCAACTTATAGGTAATTGATCCCACTGGATTGGATTTATAACAAAGTCCATAAAGTGCGTGGAATAAGGAATTATCACACAATTTTGGCCGTAATTTTGACCTCAAAATGTACCTATATTTATACCTTTCACCTGTTTCAAAAGTACAGTCATGTGGCCGAATGGTTAACATAACCGATACATATACCGACTTTATAAAAACAGTATTAGAAATAAAGTCATCATGGGTTCGAAACATAACCCGATAAAACCCCCCAAAACACAGGTTTGATTTACAGCAAAGTGCATAAAGTTCATGTACCAAGGAATAATCACACATTTTTATAGCTGTAATTATATACCCAAAACCATCATATTACTATATTCTTTCAACTGTGGCTATTTCTTTTCACCATTTAATAACACTTTTTGTTCCAGGGTATTTCCCCACTTGAATTCAGCCGTCACCTAAGGTTGGCATGCAAGCGAGGGTTACTTGCTGGAAGGTTGATCAAGGATGGATTGATGTTCCGATTATCACCAGGAGCTCTTCATTCAAATATTGATGTCCCAGAAACTGTCCCTCCCAAAGTCAATGAAGCAGATGAACAGGTAGAACATCTATACTATTGATTATAGTGTAAAATACTTCTATTATCATTTGTATCTATATAAAATGTATTATTTACTCTTGTTTATATAAAATAATTTTTAGAAGTATGATATTGTTTATTTAAAAAAATTACTAAAGGTACCGTACTATTGTTTATAGTTTAAATTGTCACCGGTATTGTTTATGCTTTTTATCTATATAAAAAGTGTTATATACTATTGTTTATAGCACAAATGGGGATAATGTTTTTCTCTTAAGGTCTATTTTATAACATATAATGTACTATTTAAAAATATGATAATTTGCATCGATTAATGAGTCGTACTTGGTTACATAGCAAACCTGAATGGTTAGTTTATTCTAAAATCAACCAAACACACTAGGGAAACAATTGGAAACCATTAATTTAATTTAATGGTGATGGGTACCATATATTAATCATCATTTTGTAAAATTAAACTTAGCCCTGTATTTATGGTAGATATAAATTTGTTGACATTTGGTTTTGTACTTTGAAAATTAACCCTTTGGCGTTGGCCCATTGTATATGTTGGTGGGATTTATTACTTGTTTGTTGCATATGGATCCGAGATTTATTGACCCCTAGTCTAGTCTTTAAGATATGTTGTTAGATAACAGACACCTGACATTGAGACAGATAACTAATTAAATTATCGCTTGATCCACAGGTCACATAAGTTTATGTTCAAAAGCATGCAATAGTGTTTAAAATGCAATTAGTTTTACGGATGTCATTTTTAGAATTAATATTTTATCTTCCGATTCAAAAGAAAATGAATTCAATGTTTGTATGCTTAAATAGTAAAACCTATAAATTTCATGTTTTTAGTTACTGATGATTATGATTAAATGCAGCATGATTAATGCATACAATTTTACAACACAATGTAGTTTCTTTTTCAAACCAAAAAAAACGTTTTTTAAAACAAAAAAGTTTTTTCGGGACTTTGTGCAATTTTATTCCGATACCCGATCTAGTTTAACCTTAATACTATCTCAGTCAGACTGTAGTTATATGATTTGTGGGTCGCAACTAGATGCATTGCAACTATTGAGTGTTGTTTGTTTCGATAGCTTAGCGAAACGCGCCAAGACATTACCACCTTTGTCAGTTTTACGATGAATTATGCAAAAAGATTTACCTCAAATGTGTTTGACTTACGCTACCGTTGTATCGCTTGTATGTATAATAAACCACTGTCACTGAGCTATGTTAATTAGAATGGGCAAACCCATAGTACTTGTAGAATGAAACTTCCTAATACGGCTTAAACCTGAAGTAATTATTCAAAATTATTCCCGTATCTTATCTCTATTTTAGACATTTGCTATTTGTTATAAAACTGTTAAGCGCAGTGGTTTTGGAATAGACCAGTATTTAATCATTTTTGTCTAAATATACCACCGCTATAATAAAGTGTAAAGATAAAAAAACTAAAAGTTATTGAAGATTAAATGTTCATTCCATTTAAGCCATACAGTGATTACTGCTAGTAACATATTTGTTTACTGGCAGGCGGCAATTCCTAACTGCAATCATACTCTAGCAACATTATATTGTAAACAAACTATCCTTTCCTCATTCTTTGATTTACCTGTTTCAAGTCTATTGTTGTTTTACCCACCAACTGGAAATTGATGTCAAGTTATAATCTCCTTGTGTGTAAGATCACCCACTGTGCTACATATGTCTTGTGTCAATTCTACAACACATCTTGTTCTAGTTTGTTTGTCAGATAATGTTTTTGATTAGCTGGGCACTCATGCTGCATATAAATACATGTGCCCTGAACTAAAGTTCATTTGACACAATTCTACAGTCTTTAAATGTCATGTGCCACCGTCCCAAGTATAATAAGTGGAATGTTGTGTCATGTTGTGTTGATTTGCTATGAAAACTATTGAAAAAACATGGCAATTGCGCTGTCGTAACTTATTTATTTTATTTATTTTTTTTTTTTTGAAAATACGGCATTTATTATTCCCCTTTATGTGTTTACTAAAAACGTAAACTTCAATCACCAATTATTATAAGCCAGTTAGTATTTCCAGACTTGTTAAACATACAGTGTGGTATTGACGTTATTATTAGAGATATCATTCATCAAGAAATGAACCATGCAAGTACTATTCAGTGGTGGTAATGTTCTCTTTACTAATGTTACATGCTCTCCTATGTGAACCATATATAAAAGAACATTCATTTGTGAATGTAATCTGATCTCTCTTGGTCATACACCACTGATCCTTTTCATTGTGTTCCACTTTTATTTTATAGCCTTCTACTGCCCACTGAAGTGTATAATGATGGGCTAACCTCAAGTATTATCTGTCTCTTGGTCAAGCTACTTAATCAAAGTCTTAAGAACCAAACTTGTTTTGTTGAAAAATCTTTTAAATTTAAAACAGAAGAAACTGTTGCTATAATGAAATAAAAGAAAATACTGAAATAATGAAATAAAATATTTCACTTCTTTTAGCACATTTTTATTCAATATAATTTACCTTAACTTCAAATTCTCACAAATTATTGTTTTTGTTTTATCTGTTTATATCTTTAAACATTCTTTTTTGTGTAATAAATGTAAAATTAAACAATTTATTAACATCATAACTGTTAATATAAGGATAAAGATATTATCTAAACTGTTTTTTTTGCTGTTAAATTTAAAATTACAAATTAATGCAACTTATGCATAATAGTAAGAAATTATCACCAGTTCTCTTCTATCTATGTATATAATTTATATAGATCACTTTATCCAGTGATTGCATGGCATAGATCATAATTGTTGTTATTTTAAGATGTCAATAGCGCTTTGTGGATGCAGCTACAAATGTTTCAATTTTTTGTTTTGCTGCGTTGGCTAGGTTTGACGTCATTTAATATAGAGAAAGGGCATAGTGACGTGACAACGCGTGATTCCAGGCGCTTTCCTTACAATTGAAATGAACACTTTGATACGAAAGCGAAAATGACGTCATAGTTGCGTTTATCGATTTACGGTGTTGTGAAGATAACATGTTTGAATTCCAAGAACCGTTGTGTTTCATTTAAGTAATATACAGCGTTGACTACATTCCCAAGAGCTATTCTTAAACATAATGTTTCAATTAAAACAATCTTGGTGATAAAAATAAGAAATATAGTTTTGTGTACTTTCCCTTCCCGTTTTTTGTTATTCTTTGTCCAAATTAAACGATTTGAAAAACAAACGCAGTCAGTTCATAAGACCTGTATTGATTATTTAAAGTCGGGTTAAAAGGCGGCTTTGCAGCTTAAACGGTTCTGCCTTTACGCCAGATGTGTCTGTTTTATATTTGCCAGTATTAACGAATCTGTCGCATTTCCATTATATCAGACGGCGTTTTTACGAGCGTTCGTATCATAAACTCTTTACGACACGGTTTAAATAAATTTACTTCCAAATTCAATATGTATTTTAATACAACATTACAGTTAATGATATTACACTCAAAATGAAATTGATGTGCGATAACGTTCGTTAAGTTAGTTTATTTTCACTTTAGTAACCTCTTATGAAGGTTTATATAAATTCACTTCCAAAATACCAAATGTAATTTAATATAATATTACTCTCAAAATAAAATTAAAGTGCGATATTCAACGTTCGGTAAGTTAAATAGCTTTTATTTCGCTTTAGTGACCTTTTTGTAATCAAATCCGTTCGTTCGTACATGTTTACTCGCCTCCCGTTTAATAGCATTGCCTTCTGCCCGTGCGCTTCGCCTCCATCAATAATTCATGATGACGTAGGGACTGCATGACGTCATAGCCCGGGCAGGTGCTCGCAATGGTATTAATATGACACTTCATTGACGGAAACTGAATTTAGAAAAATACGTTCGTCGGGAAGTTTTGTCCATTTCGTCCTTTGGCCGTCATGTTATTTCAGTAATATTGCGAAATACAGACACTTTATTTCTGACGCATACATATTACGTACACATATTAAAATTGACAACGAAATTGCCTAAAACAAATTTGTTGATTTTGGAGTTTTGACATAATGCTTAATTGTATGCAATGTACGGTACTTCACCGAAACGCCGATTGCCTATGATCAACAGCAGACTACGTTAATTCGATCTATCATTTTTCCGATGATATATTTTGTTAAACTTAACACTTCCTTTGTTTGTTTATCAATTAACAAACCACTTTATTGCCGTATTTGCAAGGCCAAACGCGTTCATTTCAATTCGATATTGTGTTTTGCAAGAATATATTTTGTAGTTGTGGTTTAATGTTCCTTATTTTATTCTTTAAAGCGTAGGAAACTCTTTCAATGCGACTGTATAGCGTTTTTAACTTCCAGTAGTTCCTGTGTGTTCCCATTATGTTAGCTCTCACAGTCTATATATTATACACTGTTAGTTAGTATTGTCTGATTCCAACCAAACATTTTAAAACTGACCCGACATAACCCGACATAGCAGTTAATACGAAAATATGGGAATTGAATACGGGCCAGCTGGTCAACCAACCGTCTATAAAACCCGATAACGTTAGGGCGGTTAACCTTACGGATTGGTATAAATTTTCATAGTTGCGATTTCCGGCTTTTAGCAGTATTATTGACATGAGTTTGGGAAAGGCAGGTGCTACTTACTCTAATCGTGGTCGATATGCCTATAAATAACGTGAAGTGTTCAATTTATTTCTGTGTCAAATAAAACCACAATTATAACGATTCCTAGTTGGATAGATTGATTTGCTTTGTTATTTGTGGTCAATTTTTTTATATTTGTTGGTTAAATCTAATTGTTTTCTTTTATCACACCTAATCCTGCGCGTGATCAAATAACCCAATATCACTCCCGTATCCACGGTAATTAAATTCGACTTAGCGCGACTATAGAGACATTAGCTTTCTAAACCACCCATTTTCAACAAAACACACTGTTCCGTATTTACAGTGGTTCTTCTGTTAGTTTGTGGCCGCAGCGCGTCTTGTTTGAGCCTGCGCCAATTCATTCGGGCTCGAGGCGGTGTCTGACATTTAGAATGGTACACGAGAATCGCGTGAATTAAAATGATCTATTGATTTTCCAACCAATACCTGGGAACGTATATGCTTAAACAAACTAGCGTTGCTACAGATCACTTGATTTATTCGTTTGCTTAGGCTGTTTGGTATGTTATATTATGTCTGTGTGCTTTACAGTGTGCCTTGATTGTTTATTGTCTAATTCCCAAGGCGCGTTCGCTCGTGTGTGTACCACGCGCGTGCGTTGCGTCTATGCGCTATTATAGTTGACTTCCGTTTATAGGTAAGGTTATGTGACATACTCGACATTGAGTAAGCAATACTCTCCAAAATGCTTTTATTTGGCCACCCAACCACCCACGCTTGATATACGACCTTAAATTACCGCTTCGTATTACTTAATATGTTTCACCTAAATTTAAAGAACCAGTGTCTATATATAACTTAATCGTTAAATTTCAAATCCACACCGTTTTTAAGTGAAAATAGAACGTAATAAATGTTGCCCTAATTATACTTAAAACTTGCTTTAATTAATTCGCTACCATTTATTTTACGGTCGCTTTATTGTCTAATTAAAAAAACACGGTAAAAGTATTATTTTTCAGTTTCTAAAGTCGCGTATTCGGAGATAAATTGTTCTGTGACGGCATAGGGAGTGTTTTTGACAGAACGCTAACGCAATAGTTCACTCTCTCTCTGTCCTTGTTTACCGTGTTACAGACATTATGTCACGTTCGCGTCTATTATTTGCCGCAACTCCAAACAGGCAATTACCTCTATATCCGCGCCGTAGTGCCCATTCCTACAATGCATTTTATACCTTTAATTATTTATGCGAAACTGTTAATTATAATTTTGCTTATTATATATTACATGCCTGTTTTTTTAGTTTGTGTAATTTGCTTATTAAGCCAGACGAAAGGCCCTTCACCACGATTGTAATAGTTTCGCTGTAATTTGTTTAATCTAAGAGGATTAGATATGATTTGTAATCTTATATCTCATTGCTACGCCTTATGTGGGCTGTGAGAGACGGCGTCTTTATAGCGTTAAAACCAATTACGGCTCACCGCTTACCATATGGTTGGCTTAAGTCACTTTCTTAGCAGAGTCGGTTTATCCATATTAACTTACGTTAAACTCTATAAAACAGCGTTTTTAGGTAGACACACCTTTTCAGTGTAACACGGGCCATTACCTCGGTGCGATTCATTGCTTATACTCACACATATTCGCACCCCTAGTGCCAATTACACCCCTGTTGGCTGTGAATCGGTGTGTACGGTTTATGATCAGATAAAGAAGATAACCCGACCGTATCATGTGGCTGGCCGAGGCGCTTAAAGCGTGTTTACCTTATGTCTCCTAAATATTACCAAATGGCCAATTCCCCTCGAAAGAAAATACAAACAACAAGATTATGATTCAATTACAAGTTTTAGTTTAGTTTATGTTTTGTTTCTACGATGAAAACATAAAGAAGGACTATGGATAAAAATTCGGAAAACGGTAAAAAACGGCAAAACGACAGTCGTTAGAACATGTACATAAAAACCAATAAATTATTAAATTTATGTATAATTAGACGTGGCCGCTAAACCCACATAAAAAATAAAAGTAAAAAATAAAGGTTTACAAGTTCTTAATTTACCACCAACCCTTAATTTACCACTAACCAACTCTGTTTAAATAACAATGCTATTTTACGGTAGATCATCGCCCGTACGACTTACTGGTTGCAGTGTTTACAGTGCTAATATTTCACTCTTATTTCCCTTGGGAAACACTGCATATGATCGTGACACTGTATACCGGGCGACGATTGATCGCTGTAAGAGAATCATCGTTCAAATATGTTGCATCGTACCTTACCGAATAAACCCTACAAGGAACAAGAAAATCACGTTTTGAGATATTTATCTTTAAATACCTACTGCATAGGAAAAACACGGACATCTATTTTCTCGTGGCAAGTTTTCGCTGTGCTCTTATAAGGTTAAAGTATAATATAATTGCAAAATTGTTCCGTTAAACGATTTAGTGCACACAATTTTTTGGGGGATTTTTTGCCCGCAAAAACTTAAAATCAATCGCAACCTGTTTTGAGATATTTATCTTTCAATACCTGTCACACAAAAGTAACACGGAAATCTATTTTTCCTATTTTTCGTGGCAAATTTTTGCTGTACTCTTACTCTTATAAGGTCAATATATAATATAATTGCAAAATTTTTCCATTAAACAATTTTTTTTGCCCACAATTTTTTTAATTTTTATATTTTTTTTTGAATTTTTGCCACAAAAACTTTAAATTCAAACGCAATGTTCACTTTAACACGAAAAGTATAAACCCAATCCTAACGTGGCTTGACACGCAATTCCATCAAAACTGTTTGTCATTATATCGTGGTTATATTCGTACGTAACGCGACGGTTTGAGCAACTTTCATCGCCGACTTTAATCTCCTCTCCCCACCCCAACTCCGTCACACAGACCACCTGTCAATCTTGTGGTTCCCCGTGCCAACTTCTCATGCTGACATGTTTATTTTCAAAGTTCATAAACCCTAACTGTATCAACCCTTACCGTTCCCTCAGATTGTAATCAAAATAATCCGGGAAATTACGCGATAGGTTTTTTTTTTATAAAAATTTCGCGATTTTTCATAATTTTTTTATAACAATATATATAACAATACGCGATATTTTATGAAGTTTAAAAAAATTCGCGATTAAAAAAAAAATTTAATTACGCTATTTTTTACAAAGTTTATAAAACGTTTAATAACTTAAATATTAATCTCGCATACCACACTTAAGTAATGCTTTATATCCACCTACTTATACCGTAACGTGTGGTTTAAATTTCCGGATATTTTTGGATATCCGATCACCGTTAGTATAACCTGATATTTATATAAAGCACTTCGCAACAGCGTTATCAATATAAAGTACGGAATAACGTTCTATACCAGTGGTTCTCAAACTTTTTAGAGTTGGGACCCACTATTAATTACCACAATTTATGGCGACCCATTTAACTTTATATATAGTTGTTGTTGGTTTCTAGGTTACGCTATCGTTGCAAAGGAACACACCTCTGGAATTATGTATCCCAGGCAAATATTTTACGCTCACGCGAACACGGTGAAATAAACGAAAAATTTGCTTATACTTTTATGGAAAGAATAGCAAAAAAAATCAGAAAAAGAATAATTAGAGCTTTTTATAACTTTTCACGACCCACCAAGATTCCTTTCGCGACCCACCGGTGGGTCGCGACCCATAGTTTGAGAAACGCTGTTCTATACAGTTTAGATTGATTAGTACGAATCTATAACCATAAAACAGAAGCGAATTAATCCAATTCTAAAAAAAGCATTGACAATTGCAAGTACACCACACATGCACTTAGTTGAACTCAATTCGTGTTATTTCCCAACACAAATTCAAGTTGATGACAAACCACGGTGTTAGTTGTATCAGCCTTGTCTGATATATCGTTGATGGTAATCTCAAATGATAGATCTCGCATCAATACCTCGCATCACATTGCGTAAACACACTTACGGTGATTTCTTCCCACGGTATTAGCGACTTGATCGCTTATAAACGAGTATTAGCCGCGTAATTATAGTAGGATGTGATATTTTATAAGTCGCAGTGCGCCAGTCTATTAACACCAAATATTACAATGTAAAATTTAATCGTAAAAGTTATTTTAACCAAGGTCAATTTTAAGAAACTTTATACTTAACTTTGTGATTCAAATTCACTGTCATTTATCTATGATATCACAATCACTTTTATTACATCATATTCGTATTCCCGTCGCAAATAGTCTCCCAAAAGTGACGCATTATGTTAATAGACGCGGCGTTTCAGGGCAAACGGGTCTTCACATAATAACAAAGCCTCGCCGCCCTTTGTCTAAGGTCACTCCAGTTCAGAACACGCACTACTGTGGAATTGCTCCAATCGATACTCTACTGACATGGTTACACGCCTTATCATCTGTATTTACTATTTTGTATTCGTTTGAACCTTGCTTTTATTGATCATTGAACGCTTGACAAAATCGTTTTACCTATAAATTATCATAGTAATGTAATACACCACTATATGATATTGATGGGCCTATTTGTATAGATTGCTTTGATACTTATGATAGTATTCATTGTAATTCTTGTATTTATGTTTATTTATAAATACTTAATAATTTACACAATATGTTTGTTAGGGGATCTATAAGAAATAAGCCTATTGGTTAGCTTATAGGTTTAAAATATAAATACCTTATTTGAAATAAACACAATATTGTAATTCCTGTATTTATGGTGTTTATTTACAATTACTTATAAGTTTACACCATAATAATGCGAGGTAATTTATAAAAAAACCCAGTAATTATAAAATTACAATGTAAATACCTCATATACAATAAGTTGACACCTTATACTATAATGTACATATTTCATTCTTATTTAGGCTAACTTAATATAACACCCAACCATATACAATGAAATAAAGTCGATTTTTTTATTTACATTTAATCTTATCATATTTATTAAGTTTCATTCATGTTTTCTGTCAATTGGGTTCAAATTACAATGTAAATAACTTTTATAAAATAATTCTGATTTGTCACCTTAATACTAATGTACAATTTTTATTCCTTTTTTAGGCTAACCTACTATAATACCCAAACATGCACAATGAAATAAAGTAGAGTTAACTATTAACATTTAATCTTATCATATTTATCATGTTTTTGTTTTCTGTCAATTGGGTTCAAATGTTGTTTACATTATTTTTTATGGTGTGTGATTTGGTGCCACCTTGTGCCCATTGTTGAGTTGCTGCAGCTATTACAGCAGCGTGCGAAATTTATTTTAATCGGAACTTCATTTCCAATTATCCCAAGTAGCATATCTATTTAAGCAATTTCGACAAGTATTTTCAGCAATTACTGTTGTGATCATGGTGTATGTTGTAGACAGAGAAGTTGTGATTAAATGTCAACGATACTTCGATTACAATCTTGTGGTTTGTTTGCAGCCAAGGGCAACTCCAATGCCGATCTGTAGCTACTGCTGTGGGACAGCTCAGTGCAACAAAGCGGGGAAGGAGGAGGAATTGCTGTCGTGTGCGGATTGTGGGAGCAGTGGTGAGGATAAAGCTTTCTTTGCACAATTATCACACATTTGGCCACGTATGGAGTGGCCCCTTAGCTTGTGTTCTTTGCGGAATTATCATACCTTCGGCTGTATACCTATTGGCAATGATGTTAAAAATTGATGGAAATAACTAAAATGAGGAAAACCTACTGCCCCAAACAATAATTCTTGAGTTTAACACCTAAACCTTAACACCTAAATCATCCATTTAGACTATATTCTTTTAGCTTAAGTGTTTTTACAAAATCATCACATTGACTGTATCACACCTATTGGCAATGATATTAAAAGTTGATGGAAATACTACCCAAAGAGATAAAAGGAGGAAAACTGCTTGCCCCAAACAATAATTTTTAAGTTCGCCCTAACATCTTTATCATCTACTTGGACTATAATTTTCGTCAATTCCCTTATTTACCATACACAAATTTAAGTTGAAATTTTTTTAAGGATTTTTGTAATACTTTTTTGAGATATTTTTATACTCTCAACTCAAAAGAAGTTACCCCCTTCCCCATTCAAAAACTGAATCATTTAAAATTAATCCTATTCCTAATTCTACCGCAAAACCTAAATCTTCCCTTCATTAAAGTATAATTACCCCCTTTCAGTCATTTGCCCCTAACCCCTTCACACAAAATAAGTTTAGTAATTTTTTTAGTAACATTTTTTAAGGATATTTCTAATATTTTGTTGGGATATTTGTAATACTCTCAACTCAAAAGCAGTAATCCCCCTACCCCCCAGGACATCCAATATGCATGAAGTTATCAAGTGAGCTAGCAACCAAGATCAAGGGCTTACGATGGCAGTGTATAGAATGCAAGAGTTGTAGAGTATGCGGTTCTAAAGGGAACGCTGTAAGCATTTCTTATATTTTCCACATTTCAAATATTTCTGAAACATACACTGTCTTAAAATATTAGTATAAAGGATAAAGGAGTATCTAGAACTGTCTGGATCTCAATTCCAACCCTCATACCTCCCCATCACCCAACAGATGAATTATGGCTGCTCTTTAATATAAATTTAAGCATAATTTAAACGATTATAACTTCAATTAATCGCGCTGTAAATTTCGAACTTACGTTTTCCATGTTTCAAATATTTCTATTAAAACACACAATGCTCTGAATTATTAGTCGCAAGGAATAGTCAGGGTGATTCTATCTAAATTCCAACCTCCCACCCCCTGCCTGTATTGCAAGGCATGAATTATGCCTACTTTTTAAATCAAACGCAATAATTTTAACTTGGATCAAAATAAGAATATTAAACTTACATTTTCTACATTTTAATTGTTTCTAAAAAAGACAATACTTTAAATTGTTTGTAGCAAGGAATTCCAAGGGGTGTCTGGATCTTAATTGAAACCTCCCACCTACTCCACATGAAATATGTCACCTCTTTAAATTAAATGCATTAATTTTGAACTTAAATCTTTCACTATTTAAACATTTTTCAAATTAGACAATGCTTTAAATTTTTAGTTTTATACAATTTAAATTATTAGTAGCAAGGGGTGTTTGGATCTTGCTTTAACCCTTCCATCACCGGACACATGAATTATGTCTCCTCTTTAAATTAAACGCATTAGTTCCCAATAATGACATGGTGTCAGCAAGATAAAAATCAGCTGAGCTGCGGTTGAGGATTAATGGATCTAGTTTCATCATATTTTAGCACTCACCTCCTAAACTTTTATATTATCTGCGGAACCCTTCGATCAAAGATAATATAACAGACCATTTACTACATTAATAATTGCAATGCATAATCAATTAAAAAGCTTTTTAACATATTTAAACCTACTATGCAGCAATATGTAGGATTAGCTTTGTAAAACACGCTTTATTGGTTTCGTTGAATTAATGTTTCCACGCAACACTTAGCATCTATAGCACTTACCTGTTACCACAGCATTGTGTGTTTAGTGTGAGTATTCGGTTTTAAATTATTCAGTCTACATTTGACTGAATTATTCGGCCGTAAGTTCAGAGTAGATAATTTGTAGTCTGGATTGTAGATTAGGTACGTTATACATAACCACCACAGTAGTTAATTCTTACATGAAATCACCAAACACTAACAATGGTAAAGATTCTGTTAAAAGATACTGAGAATGCCAATTATGATTAAATATATATCTTTAGCAGAATAAAAATAACTGGCTGTTAATATTTCTCTTCATTTTACAAAATAGGCCTAAAACATTTTACAAAATATCATGATTTCAGTTAAATTTATCAGTGTTGCCGAATGGATTATATACCCACCACAACTAACCCCTGAATAACAATTAGATGATTGTCAATCACACAACTATTTCTTTTAATCGATCTGGTTGTGTTTTTCACTTAAAATCAATAATCTCGCTAATTAATCAATAATATCCAACGCAGTGGTGAAACTTCCACAAACATATTTAACCTTTACCCTTGTTAGTTCGTTAATGTTGTCTCTTGTATGTATAACTGCATTTGATGATTTATGTCCATAGTCATATTTAATTAATTGTGCTATAAGCAAAATAGTATTTTTTTTTATAAGTGTTCACCTTTTAAGTATTTTAGTAAAAACATGTTTTTATGCAAGCACTGTGCTTGATTTAGCTAGCTAGACAGTTGTGTCCTTGGGCAAGGCACTTAGCGGACATTGCCTGAACCCAGCGGATTAATGGGTTCTACTAAATTGAAGGAACATGTCTATCATACGCAACACACTGCAATAGTTTTGGTAACCCGACGGTGGGCACTAAATGATCTGACGATTGCGCCTGTGTTAACCCCCTGGTTTTCCCATTCACGGGGATAAACTTGAATATCCTATCCTAACTGGGCAACCCATGTGGTGATAGGCAATCACTAAAAATATCAAAATGCGTTTTTAGAAACGAGTTGTTGATAACCTAAACAAGCAATCAGAGACTTTGAAAATGTCACACAGAATCACTGACTCCATTGTTTACTACTTTTGCTCTGAATAGAAACCAATCTCAATTTTAAATGTCAATATTTAGATTTTATTTTAAGCTTAAGGAAGGAGTATTTTATACACTGGTGGGTGGATGGAAAGGATAATCTTTTAAATACTGATAATATTTTATATTTTATGAACTTATTGTAAAAGTTTAAAGTTTTAATAATCAGCAAATTGATACAATTTTTCAATAAAAAAAGTATTTTCATTTCAAATTTAATAAACTTAATTTAGATTTAAATAACGCACATAAGCAGTGTAAATTGGTATTAATTGCAACAAACACCTGAATAAGCTGTGAAAATGAAGTTGACAATCACTTGGCATTATATGTGTCGGCCACGCAAAGTCTACACCGCAGACCTTGGTAGTGTTGCCAGTTTAATTTTATAAAATGTTGTCTGTTAAAAAGTAAAAATAATTATTTTGGGGGTAAAGTACGAATCAATATTATTGTGTTTACTCATAACTTTTACACATAATTGATACCATAGGCCAGTGTTGCCATTTTAAAAATTTTAAAAATGATTTTTGAAAAAAAAAATTTCTAAAACGATTTTTTCGTTTTTAGAGTTAAATTTTTTTTGGAAATATTTTTGTTGGGTAACACTGGTAGCGAATAGTGTCACCCGCTCACCCACTTAAACCTGACTGGAGTCCCAGCAAAGACTGTTCTGATCGCTTCTGTGTTGATTTAATCTCAAAGTGTTGTTTGCACAAGCATGAACATTCCCTTTGTAATTTACCCAACGCTACACAACCGTATATCACACAATGCCAAGTTACTGGGTATTATTTGAAACACAGATTTTATTAAATTGTCCTATTTATCTTGGATAAATAACATTTATGATTGAAAACATTAATGAATGATAGATTTGTTATTGGATAAATTCTGTTTCGTATTTAAAACTATCAGAATTTGTTTGGTTGTATTGAAATTGATATATCTTCTTTTTTGGCTTGTTTGTAATTATTATACAAAAAATCTTTTGGGCTCGTTTGTAAAAAAATAATAAGATATTTTCTCGTAATTTAAGATCACATTATTAAATTTTAGATCACATTTATTAAAAGAATATTTACATAATAATTATGTAAAGAATATGTGTATAATATTGGTCAAAAACATATGTAAAATATTTATCAAAAGAATATATATATTACAATTATCGCAATAAAAGATGTATATTATTTATTAAAATATTATGTGTATGATATTCATAAAAGAATAAATAGTGTATGATATTGGTCAAAACATATATATATATTATTATCAAAAACATATGTATATGATATTTATCATAGAAATATGTCTGTAATAGTTAACCATAAACTAATGGTTGAACTTGTATCAATATTTACCTACGGCTGGCATTTTAACATACAACTTGGCAAAGGTTGTTCAAATTCTTCGCTTGTCCACGCTTCATTGAAGGCTTGGTATGTTGCAGTGTTTCCAGGTCATTTTCTCTTTTCTGCTCTTGTGTACATGTTTATCTTAAACACAATTGTTTTGAAAGATGCGAAAATAATTTTGGCAACACTAAAATTTACGGTTTATTTCGAATAATAATTTTATTAAAAATGGGCAACACGCATTGACAAAGAGCAAATTTAACATGAATGCAAATTTAACCAAAATCACCTTAAAATAAGACTTAAAATTTAAATAGACTGGTATAAAGAGATATGTAACAAAAGTTTATAAAAAGCAAAACAGTAGGTTTTTACCAACAAATTTAGTTCAAATTAATTTTATTTTATTCCAATAAAAAACACAAAAAATTGTTGAGGTAAATATGTGTACAGTATTTTCTGTAATAACAAACATCCATTAGTGATACATGCAGCATTAAACCTGCTAACCGCCCTGAAAAATATCCCAAGTTTTATTGATTCACAGCCAACATAAGTGGAATGAATTAATGGAGTGCACTTAACTCTGTTGACGCTGGTTTGGAAGTTGTCTCTTTCACTTGGCGCGTCAACCGCCAATGATAATTTACACCTCCTGTAACAGCGACTCGAAGCCATGAATATTTTATTCTCTCTCGACCTTCGTTCTAATAATTATTTAATTATTGATAAACTCGAATGTTGTAGGTTGTCACTATCACGAGTCTCATGTTAGTGGTTGTTGTTTCCATTTTTTAAAACCCACAAAACCCCATTCTTACCCCCTATAAACCCACAAAACCCCATTTATTATCCCTATTCCCATATAAACCCACCAAACTCATTTATTACCCCTATCCTCATATAAACCCTCAAAACCCATATATTACCTCATATTAACCGACCCTACCCCGTTATTACCCCGTACAAAACCACAGAATCCTGCTATTACCCCCCTCATATCCCCATAATTCCCCACCCACCTATAAACCCACCAAACCCTTTGTTACAACTTTATACTCCCTAAACCCACTAAACTAAACCCTTTACTAAACGCTTATACCCCATAGTTCCCTGTATACCCCAATTAATCCTCTCCTCCCCCTAAACCCACCAAACCCCATTAATTATTTAATTTCTTAATAAACTTAAATGTTTTAAGTTGCTACTATCAAGAGTGTTATTTTAGTTGTTTGTTAATTTGTTGAAACCTTTTTTTATTAAAAGCAAGTAAATAGAATTAAATAAATAAACATTATACAAATGTTTAGACAACATGTTATTGCTATGTGTTATTCTATAACTACTTTAAAGATCGTGACAGATACGTAACTGAAAAGTTGCCAAAGTGCATATTTATTGAATCTTTGTCTTGCTGGTTTTATTACCAATCAAACTCTTCAATATATTACATCCAAGATTCAAAACCAGGCAAAAAATTAAAAAAATAAATAACACTTTATGTTATGGTTTTATAAAGCATCTAGGGTTTGAATCCATTTTAAAAATGTATAAAAATAACTGTATGAATAAATAACCCTTCTATCCTCACAAGTATTTAGGGTTTAAATCCATTTATAAAGGGTAAAACAAGTTAAAAAATTAACAAAAATGTCCGCATTAAATCTTGATTTTCTTTATATTACATTCCTATATATTATCTCGCAATATATTATGTTCTTGTTAAAGCATCTATGTTCAAACCCATTTAAAAAAAGGTAAAAAATGACCCAAACATTAAATAATTAACTAACCTTTCTACCCTCATAGGATAATTTGTTGTTCTGCGATTCCTGCGATCGCGGCTTCCATATGGAGTGTTGTGACCCTCCCATGTCTAAGATGCCAAAAGGTGAGAATAGAATTACCATGAAACACAAGACCATATACATACGACCGTGCTATCAAACTTCCAAAATTTTTCATGTTTTGCAAATGTATGTTTTAAATGAAATAGTTTGTACTTTAACCACTGATGCACATAATCAAGGATTGATAAGTTTTTAGTTTAGTTTATTTTTTTGCTCCTTCATTACAGACGATGGCATAATTATTTTAAGTTAAGGAGATAAAATGGCAAAACTAGAGTAGTTAAAAAACGTCAGTGAAAAGACATAGTATTACTGAGAATAAAATGGCGTGGCCGTTTGACCTTAGTTAAATCCTTATTCTCTCATAGATGGTCATTCTATTTAATAATATTGTCCATGCATGTCCATTCACTTACATGTTTTAACTACTCTAGTTTTGCTGTTTTATGGTTATTCTATACATACTGCGATAACAAGAAATAGTCATTAAAAGTTGATATAGGTGGAATAATAGTATTGTTCATGCAAAACCTTTTACTGCCAAAGAAAAGTCACCTATTTTAACAGCATAAGGTTAATAACTAAATATTTGCAGTGCAACTTTGTATTTCTTGCATTGCATTTTTAACAAACCAAATATTACCCCTGTTAAATGCTTAAACCCCTTGAGAAACCCATTATAACATCTACCACCAATAACCCCCTGTTCAGCCCTAGTATAGATATTGCTGGTCCATTTTGAATGATATTTTTGTAGTGTTGTCAAATATTTTTTAACATTTTAATTCCCAGGTTCATTCTAACCCACCTAGAAAACCATTATTACTCCTATAAACCAACTCTACCCCCAAAAAAACTTGTTCATCCTTAGTATAGTTATTGTATCTCCATCTTAAAGAAGAATAAGTGTTGACAAATAATTTTTAACCCTTAAACCCCAGGTTCCTTCATTTGTGAGTTGTGCAACACTGAAGATGGAAAACTGTCCCGAATCACCAAATTAAAACGGCCACCGGGAGCGCAAAGGAGGCTTATTTCCAGCGACAGTTCAAGTGACACGATGGCGACGTCTTTAGGTGATTTCTATTTTTAATAATTCTTTTAATTATGAAAAGGCTGCAGGACCTTCTAGAATGATGCAAAAGCATCTAGATTTAGATAAAAATAATCTAAAATGGCAACTATGAAGGCATCACCCTGTTTTTGAAATGGGGTGTGGAGTGTTACCCATTCTGGACAGAGAGTTGAGTGTGTGGTATTATTCTGCAGGGTAAGAGACCACTGTATAATAGCTTCATTTGTGAAGGTTGTATGGTACATTGTGATCGCATCTTAATGTACAGTGATTGACATCCCTATTAAACACTATTTTTTTTTATAAACCATAAGCACCATGTGCCCCTAGTCGATTTTTCAATGATCTAATCCTAGATCACAATAAACGTGTATACTACTTCTGTATTACCCACATTTTTCAAACAAATAATAGTTAGAGATATAAAAAACAAAATAATTGAAATTAAGAACAACACTTTTTTTTTAATTTACACTTTATTATATATAGTTTTTTAAAATACACTTAAATGTATTAAAACGATACAAAATCCGAAATTCTGCTAAATCGTTTATTAATTATGCTTTAATAAATTCTGTTTCATCTCCACCAAATGTATTATGCTGTAAACAATATGAACACGATGAGTGGACTTTGAAAGTGTATGAGGTGCGCCTTGGATAGCCCCAGGGCAAAATAGTCACCTCAGCTTTATAACCACAGTTGCTATGTAGCCACAGTGGAAACGTACATAAATAGTGGATGAAATGTCGCTTTAATGAACTTGGCTCAAACTATAAATGTAATTCATACTTTTTAATATACCTTTAAACCAATGTAGCCCATAGACCCATTGTAAACCAAATATACCCCATAAACCCTTTGTAAGTTGTAACCACTATTAAACCACTTACACTCTCCGTTAAACCCCATGCACACATATAAATGTTCTTCCTCTCTAAATGCTACCATACACTTGCTAACTGTCCATATACACCAGGCATGGGCAACCCCTGGCACGCGTGCCCAACTTGGGACGCGAGCTCGTATTTCTGGCACGCTAGTTCAAGGAAATTAGATTCCTTTCTTTTAAATATGATAACTAAAAAGTTGTTGTATTATTTAAGCTTTGGCCACATGCATAAAATGTTTATTACCATAAGTTGTAAAGATTTGATTATTTATTACCGTGTTATTGTTACTCAACAAACACCAAAGAGTACAACAATCGGCTTGCAAATTTCTTAACCTGCTGCCACAGCCGAATCGGACGCGAGAGAAATTTGTACGTTTGTGCAGCCAACCAGATGTAGTTAATATCAGTTACCCTTAGCATCCTAATTTACTTTTGTTAGCAATTTAAAATACAAAATGTTATAAGGCTAAACATGATGTACGATGTACCGGTAAGGTCATTCGGTATCGGTAAAGGTCATAAATGCATATTTCGGCAAGTAAAAAAGACCGGTAACTTATTTCACATAAGCTCATCGTTACGTTTATCAAATTGCGTTAATGAGAGTAAAAATTTATCATTGAACACACTTTTTCACCTGCCTAAGGTTTGCTCTATTAGTAATAGTACAGCGCTTGCTTATTTTGCAGTAAAGATAAAAATTAAAAGTCATTACTGTAAAACAGCGGTTCTCAAACTGGGGTCCGCGGTCTTTTGGGGACCGCTAAGCACCTTCCAAAAAATTTAAACGACGCTTCTGAAAAAAACTGTGTAAAATTAAGTTTTTAGGAAAACT
>CH003390.1:318209-328962 GCA_000149265.1 Ciona savignyi
GTGAGAAAAAAGGGAAATTTCTATTACAAATAGTAAAAAAACTACTGAAGATAGAAATACAGTTCGAATTTTCTTGAGTACAAAAACTATTAGACAATCTACATTCCAATTTTCATCTCATTTGGGCATTCCAATAATAAGTGAGTATTTCGTTTGTCAGTGCACCTCAAATTTTTCAAAGTCGAGCAGAATTTTCTTTGCATAAAAAGTGGTGTTCACTAAAGTTTACATAATATATTCTTTATTAGAGGTAGATTTTGGATGTGCAGCTTGTTTAAAAGAGGGATAAATTATCTTTCCAACCATACTAAATATTAAATCATAGCATAAACTTTAGAAAAACTGTGCTAATTTGAAAATGACTAAAAATTGTAAAAAACACTGCGGGACAGCATGTTTGAATTAATGCATTTGGCCGGGAGTGAAAGAGTTAAAGAGAGTCTTTAAAATTATTGAAAAAACACGACTTAGAGAATATAAAGCACTATACAAATAGACTATAAATATTTAACATATATGAAGACTATAAATAATCAACTTAAATAAAGACTATAAAGATTTAACTTAACGAGAGTCTTTAAAATTATTGAAAAAAACACGATTTAAAAAAGAACTGTACATAATGGAGTATAAAGATTTGGTTAAAAAAAGCATAAAAATAGCTTATTTAGGTGCATTAGATAAACAGAAGATCCCAAGTAAGTGATAAAGGTTGGTAAACCCTTGCTTACCACATGCTACTTTTGCGTTTGGGTCGATAGCTAGATGAGCGTCTAGAATGGCATCACTAACTTGATCGCACAATTTATCTGGAAACACATTCATTATGACTCAGCATTTGGTGATGAGTCATCAAATAATATATATAGGTATAGAACAATGAATAGGAGTGTGAAACACCTGAGATGATTTATAACTTACAACTAGACTGTGGGAAATGGTGTAAATAAAAATTTAAAAGTTTAAAATTTTTGACCCGAAAATCTACAAAAATAAAAAATAAACGAAGATGTTATGATTTAAAATTTTAAACAATTTTTGCCCAAAAATCAACATAAATAAACAAACACTAACCATGATAAACACAAGAAAAGATTAGAACTTACAAATTGACTTTGGCAAGGATGTAAAAATTTATATTTTAAAGAAATTTAACTTAAATTTTTAAATTTTAAAGAATGTTTACTTTTTTTTAATTTCAAAAAAATGTTACTCTAAAATTTACAAAAATACAAATAACCAACCTTAAAAAGTTTTACAATTTACTTTAAAATGTACAAAAACCCAAATAACCAACCACTTACCTGGATGACCCTCCCCCACAGACTCAGAAGTGAAGAGAAAAGTTTCTTCATCTGCTCCGTTGCACCCATTCTGGTTGATTATCGTCTCCGGCATTTTGATATCGGACATAAATAGAGAGAATTAAAACTACGAAAGAAAGCTTTGGTTAAGCCGATTCTGTAATGAACGAAATCAGGTTAGTATATTTAAAATGCTGCACTAAATAAACAGGTTTTACAAACTTTATTTTTTTGCTTCTTCGTTACAATAAAAAAGAATAGAACAATTATTTAAAGTTAAGAAGACAGGATAAAACGGCAAAACTACAGTAATTAAAACAGGTTTTAAAAAATATGTTTTGTTGCGCAAATAGGAAGAATATAGAGGGAAACTGCATACCGGTACCGTACTGAAATAAATATTATGGCATTATAATTAGTTTTAAAGTTGGGGATGGAGTAAGGGTTAGTTTTACAGTATAGATTAGTGTTTAGGGCAGGGTTAAAATTATTTTCCATAGTTTTAGTTCATAGTTTTATTGAGCAGTTTTCCTCCTTTTAATGTTGCCCTGGAAATGGTACTTTATTTTTCTAGTGTATTTTGTTATAACTCTATTTTGTCAACTAAAGAACTTTATAATTGGTAAGCTGTTTTAATCAGAGCGAAAAACACGTTTTAAAATTTAGCAGCGTTCCGCACACACGTGCTGTCGCGCATGGTAAACCACCGACGTCGCAACTTCTACCGCTAAACAAATTAATCGAGACGTAACGCCGAAATCATATGTAATTACAAGTTTGTATGTTTATAGTGAATTATTAATCGGTGCCACGTTTACCTGGTCTAAGGTAAGCTATCTGATTCTGAAATTACTTCTGCAGACTTGACGTAACTTTTACATGATTTTATAATTTTATTTAGTTCTAAATATCGAAACAAAACTCTGGTCTTGTTAGAGGATTAAGTCGACTTCCTAAAAACTGAACAATTTCCGGGAAAATGACAAATACTGCTGTCAAGCTGAAATAAACGGTCCTGCAATTCAAATTTCGCGCAGTTTTTAACGAGACAACGCGTCCCTGACCAACCAGTACAGTACATTTGGCGACTGAGAAGGAAAATTCAACCGCTCGTTCGATTTTATAGGCCTGAAACGTCATAACGCGATCGCTCATGCATAGCGATTCATAGAAACTCTCGCTCGATATAAGGGGGCGTGTCCGTCGAAAACGTCACAATGTTAAGATTCGTCGTTCTTTAAAATATAGAAATTAAAAAAAAATCGAACAATTTAACAAACCAAAAAATGTCAAAAGTTTGTTAAAAAACATTAATATAAGGAACTAAAAGCGTAGCCTACAAGTAAAAGCTAAATTGCCTCAAAAATAGGCCATTTACTGGACAGCAATTCATTCATTTTACACGTCACATGGACCACTACCTCACCCTAATCTACTGGGCACTTATTGCCGTCGCCTTTTATATGAGAAGTCTTGAGCAAACAGTAGTTTACCGCTGTGCAATGTCGGAAGTGAATTTGCTAACTGATGCACTTTGGCCGACAGCCACGTAAGCAGCGCATGTTAAAGTATTGAGCAAATATCTTGCTTGATATTACTGCTTCACGCTGAAATTATCACCCTGTATTATCTGCCCTGCACAATATTTGATGAGGGGTAGCTTCAGTCAATATCTAGCTTAAAATAGAACTTGCAGCGCCTCAAAATCGCCTGCGTTGCATATGTGTGAGAACCGACATATGCGCACAAGATACATTTAGACTTTTAACTACTGATGGTAAATATGCTGCGAACTGAAATGCGACAACGCACATATAGTGATAACTTTTCGCTTACGTAATATTACGTGCGTTGAATCATATGGTACTATACTTATAATCACTTATAACTCAACGATTGCAGAACCTAATGATGCAATAACTTGCGAGTTTAAACAAGTCTTTTTTACAGCTAATTCATCTACAAGAACGGCTGTGCGGCCGAATGGATAACGCGACCGACACATAAAAACACCACAAACGCCCAGTGACCTCGTATATAAAAAAACTTCTTCTTATCAAACATAAAATTAAATATCTGTAAAGTTGTTATCAGTTCAAAATTACCAACAAAGTAAAGTCTGCGGCTTTTGTGCCAACATTTGCAGCCTGAAGCAAATTATCCACACACTGTACAGCAGTTTAGAAAGCAGGTTCGGCAAAGAGTTAATATTTAAGGTCAATATTTGGAGCATTGTATTAGTACAATAGATAAAATCGCAAGGTAAGTCCCGTTAGATTTAACACAAGTTTTCTTGAAAACAATTTCTTGAGAATTTCAGAAAAACAAAATACAGGCTATATTGTGTTGTTCCAATCGAATTGGTTGTGTAAGTAACCAGCCATCGGTGCCACACACTGAATAAACGCAACGGTTGTACTAATTTGAACTGGTTAGTCCGGTCAAACCACTTATTTTTTGCACAGGTCGTTGCATTTCCCTGGTCGCTGTACCACCCACCTTTCTTAGAAGTTTTGTGCAATAATTTTGAAACATACATTTATTTTTCCAGTTTTATTTATTTATAAATTTTTATACGTTAGGTGTGGTGGCCACGTCCAAATATTACTACAGTAAATAATTGATTGGATAATAGGCGTGTTTTAAACCGTTAAAGACTGTCGTTTTGCCGTCTATTGTCCGTTTTTCAATATTTTTTTTATCAAAGTTCCTGCTTCGTATTTTCATCTTGGAAAAAATGAACTTAACTTCTTCGACACTCAAACGATTTTGTAAATCGGGCGGTAGAACCAATATTTTGCGTATAGACAGACATTCCAACCAACTTGTTCGTACTGGCGGGGTCAAACCTGCTTGCCAGTTCACCCGGCCTAGCTCACGTGGTATGAATAGTCGGATCGTCAGTCGAAAGGTGGATGGATCGAAACTACTCGTTACCTACCAGGTTTTTTGGGCTGTACAATTAAGCTTTACGGACATTGCCTAAACCCACTTGATTTTTTTCTAGAAGGAACATATCAATCATAACACACTGCAATAGCTCAGGTAACCCGTCGGTGGGCGCGTGGTGATCTAACGATTGCCCGTGTGTTAACCCAGTTTTGGGGATCTTTATTAGCTATTGCAGTGTGTTGTATATGATTCATACGTTCCTTCAATTTGGTAGAACCCATTAATCCGCGGGTTTAGGCAATGTCCGTAAAGTGCCTTTCCCAAGGACACAACCGTATAGCTAGGCAGCTCGTAAGAACCCAAAATATTTGACATTTTGGCAGAAACGACAAGGGATTAAGTCAATACACCGCCCACAGGCACATTTCGGTAGGTGACTTGATAAACCAGATGGTTCGGGTTCACAGATAAAACAAAATAATTAACTTAATTAATTCCAAATGGGACAAATTTGTTGTAACCTGGATTTGTGGCCAAACATAATATTCTTACTTTTTGCTTTACATGTCGCAATGGGTAGAAATAATAAAAATAAAAAACTTTCACAATTTTTCTAATTTTTCAATAATCCGATCAGTGTCGCCATTTAAATGTATGTTGTTTCCTAGCAACGTATCAAAAAGAACTAGTACGGTCGTGTAGTCGAATCGTTAGTGCGACCGATACATATACCGACTTACATACAAAAAAGGTTCTTAGCAACGAACCCATTATGGGTTCGAAACTAACCCTCTCCCCCAAAAAAGAACTAGTACGGTCTTGTGGCCGAATGGTTAATGCGACCGATACATATATCGACTCCTATACAAAAACGGTCCAAGTGACAAGCGCATCATGGGTTCAAAACTTAGCTCGGTAAAAAAATCTAAAAGAACTAATAACTAAACGGTCGTGTGGCCGAATCGTTCAATCGACTGATATATTAAAAACTGTCTTCGTGACGAGACCAATATAGCTTCGAAACTTACCCGGGGTAAAATAGTATTTAAGAGCATTTTGTATTTGTTTCGTGACGAATATGAAAGCTTATGTTGTTTTGTAATAAAATAATGGTCTCGCTTTTGATATCAAATTACAAATTAAACCAATCTAATGTAAGGGAACGTTTCAAATATACCAATTAAGTCTTAGACAATTTGATCGCTTATGTCGCAAAAAAACTCGCGCTAAATCGGAGGTATTAGAACGTTTTATTTCTACTAAACTAAAGTTTGTTTTAAGTAAATGGGAAAAATACCGGGGTAAACGGTAATCTGGGTTTTGTTAGACTAGATGCAAGAAAAAAAAACATGTTACCATAAACATTTTATTGACAAAACGCGCATTAAAAGCATCGAATGATTTGTTAAAAATAGCAGGTAAAATAGCGAGGATAATAAATACGATAAACCCCAAAAGAGGCCAAACAATTTCCTAACTTTCCGTCGCCGCAATGATAAAACTTGTACAGGACGTATCGCAAAGTATATGCTGTTTAAAGGATTCTTCTAAAAGCAATGCGGCTTGGCTCAAGTAACAAACGTATCAATAATAAATGAGGTGTAAACGCCCGTGGAATCATCTTGTGTGAAAAGTCGTTCTTTTTGCATATGTCACGCTGGGTTCGGCGAGGTAGACCAAAAGTGAGTCAGCAATAAACTACGTAGCGCCGATTCTTCCATATATGGCAAGCGGGTCAAACTAGCTACCCCTGGAAAGGGGACGCGCCGGCGCCTGTCAAAAGCCACCAACTAACCTTATAGCGGAAACGCCAGCGTAACCGAATCTACTTTAACTAAACCTCCGTACCAGAGTCGTCGCCGTCAGCACGTAAATTGTTGACGATTTGCAAACTTAAGTTTCGTTTTCGTTGCTTGCAGTTTCGTGTTTTTGTCACGTTGTTCTGTTTTGCCACTAACGGCGTTTCGCAAGCGTTCGAGTGGACGGACGACACCGAAACACTCGTTTTGTTTTTCTCCGTCGAAACTTCGAGAAGGTTCTTCGTCTGCGCGATATTGACCTTAGAGGAGGGATACTCCTTATACGATTCCTCGATCTTTCTTAATTTCATTTCGACGTCATTTCCCTTCTTCCGTCGTCGACGCCGCGCCACACAGCAGCAGCAGAGAGCAACCAGCACCAGAATAACCAACATGGCGATAGATAACGCGGCAATTGCGCCGACACTTAGTCCCGTGCCCTCGTGCGATCGGTCAAGCTGGATAGCGACCATATCCGTCCCATTATTCCGCCTACCATCATGCCAACCAGCGTCCAACATAGCTTGTTGCAGTCGGTCACTGCTACGCCTATGCCTCCCCATGTTATACATAGCTGAGCGTCGCACCCGAGGTAACCCGTGCTCAGGACCAATTTGGAAGAGAACCTGAAAAAAAATGTTTTTATTTTATTGTTTTTTCGGAAAAGTTTCAAAACCATGATGGGCTTGTAACTAATACTGTTTTTTTAATATTGAAATCGGTATGTCACGCAAACATTTAGCCACAAAATTGTCGAATTTTGTGTTTGTGAAAAGTTAAAAGGACGATTGAAAGTCTAAGCTTGTTACTTATACTGGTTTTATATAGAATGCTAGGTATAGTAACACATTGGGTTTGATTTAAATTTGTGGTTAGTTTTAATACATTATAATCAAAGATGAAACATCGAACTATGCAAATTACCTGAATGTACCACTGGTGTCCCGCCTCCACCTTGTAAAGGGAATCCACCTTGATAAGGAATCCATCAACGCCTGGTATGTCCGACATGGACGCGAATTCAGCTTTGTCGGCGGCGAAATACGCGTCGAATGGGACGTCGTGGAAATATCGGTCCTCTGAATCGCGACTTGAGCGATCCTGGAGTGGGGAGGGGGGGTTAGTTGAGTGGGGTTGGGGTTAATGTCGCAACATTGAGTTTTTAAATATAATGATTTCTAACCAAAAAAACGCCGAACGATTAACGCATTTTGCCCAAAGGGCTGTAAGATCGAAATTGGTCGCTAGATAGTCGATTTTGTCCTTGTTGATCATTTACATATGACATGTGGTTTATAGGTTAAAGCACAGGCTGTGTAGTATTGAGGTTATAGCACAGCGATTATGACCACAAAGGTACCAGGTTCGATACCTGCCCTGGTCGTTACTGCTTGAAAACAGTCTCATAAGATTCCGTCCAAACTCACCAATATTAGAAATCGATGCTGCAGATTCTTGCTTGGTTCAATACAGCCATACTGAGGTCCGTTATCGAACACAGTCCCCGTCGGGTCAAACTTGGGTTCGTAGCCGTCACGACCAGTGCAGAGATAAACTTTCTCTAACTGGAGTTTGTACGCGCTCTTTAAATCTTGGGATGGCGTCCATAATACGCGGCCGAATATAGTTTGACCTGGGTGGAATTCAAATGTTTAGATATTTTTTTAAATTTAAAGGAATTCACTGGTAGAGTTGATGTTTGTGTTAGTGTGAAGGTTTGAGTATGCTGGTCATGCTAGGTGGATCTCTGGTTCGTTATTTACCCTAACCACTTTTCCCAAGGTTTTGTGCTTGGGCAAGGCAATTTAACAGTGGTTGTCGTGATGAGTTAAAAGATTTAACAAATTGTAATATTGACAACAAAGTTATTAAATTCTTATAAAGGGGTTGGGGCACTTTCTTTAAATTGTCCTACATGTAAATTGGCATGTTAAACCCCTGGATATGAACAAATACAAAGGGATCACTAGAATAACAACATGTCCACTAACTGGTTACCTCAGCTATTGCTATATGTTGTGTGTGTAATGAATACATTTCGTTTGTTTAACCCAATATACTAATACACTGTGTTTAAGCAACGTCCCACCATATCTAAGTTTAGTTTGGTTTATTCATTTTTGCCCCAGTATTAAAAAATGGCAAGCGAATAAAATCGCCACACAAGAACAGGAAAAGACGGCAAAACGAACAGTCGTTAAAACACGTCATTTAAAAAAGGATATAATTTAATAAATATAGCGGACGCGGCCGCCAAACCTAAGGGAAAAAACAATAATGTGCAAACAAAATTTAATTAAAACCAAAACGATATAGTAAGCCACCAATGCACCCATGATCTATGGCTTACCTATGTTGGGTATGCCCCAACTTCCTTCAGGTATCTTAGCACCCACCTACCATGGGTAACCACCCCTACCCACCACAGCCAAGCCCCCCAATCCCCGTAACCCCCCACCCACCACATCCAAACCCCCAACCCACCTAACCCCCCACCATCCAAAGCCAAGCCCCCCAATCCAGGAACACCCACACCCACCTTTAGTAAACGCTCCAGTGTAGTCATATTCCCTCATTTCTTGGTTTGACTCGGTCGGATCCATCATGAAAACTTTCTCGTTGTTGCAGAGCTGGAAGCTCGTCTCTAGTGTGTAGACCACCGGTACCGGGCGATTCGTTTGTTGGAACATTATCGGGATCTTGAATCTGTAGGGATAGGATATTCATGTTTATCCTCGTGAATGGGGAAACCAAGGTGGTTATCACACGGGCAATCGTCAGATCACCTAGCGCCCACCATCGGGTTACCGGAGCTAATGCAGTATGTTGTGTATGATTCACACGTTTCCTTAATTTGGTAGAACCCATTAATCCGCTGGGTTCAGGCAATGTCCGTAAACTGCCTTGCCCAAGGACACAACCGACTAGCTAGCGACCAGTTTCGAATGTGCAACCTTTCGGTTGAAACGCTTCACACTAAACCTCCAGACTAACCCGTTGGACCCTGGGGGTTACTTGGGGGTTGTACACGATGCTATGTTCTTAGTTGTTAACAAATAGGACATTGCAGAAATAATGTCTTTCACAGCATCTCCAAATATTTTTCAAAATAACTATTTTTAGAAGTGATTCTTTGAAAAATATTTTCTTTAGATTCGATGGGAACCCATAATTAAGGAAAATGGCACAATATACAAAAAATGCAACTTATGTGAATGGGAAGTATGCTAGCAGACTAACTGCAACACTTCCCACTAGGTTTAACCTTCAATTTAGTATTCAGTTACCCTTTGTTTTGGAATGGTGTAAATTTTATCTCTGTAGTAATACGTGCAGGTTTCCAGACAGTTATTTTGTGGCCTGTAATCAACTGTAATCATGCCCGCATGTATGTAGCCTATTAATCATTCACTTTGGTATGTAACATTCTTTGGGTGCATTTCGTGCTATATAACCCGACGTGTTTCGCTTAAATTTTATTCACTACAATTCACTACTAAGTGTTATATACTCAGCAGTTTATTGCGTGCAAGGAGGCAAAAAGTAACACTGGGCTATATCGGGTATATGGGCAAGCCAACAACAAAGTTGTTCTCTATTATTAATTTCTAGAAATTTTTTAGTCTTTATTTTAAAATTTTCAACTTCTTTTACAAAAAAAAGGTGTTAATGGTTAATAACACCTCCAATACAAGAATACAGCAGTTTTCATACCCTCTTTCCCCCAGAAACCACAGCAAAAAATTATTTAAATAAAGCCTTTTTTTGTTAAAGAAGTTTAAAATTTTAAAATAAAGACTAATAAATTTCTAGAAATGAATGATATTCAATAGATCAGCAAGCTCGTTATTAGTAGAAGTTAAATCAGTGGTTCCCAACCTTTTTTAGTGTCGGGGCCAAATTTCAAATTTTAGAATACGTATGGAGCCGCATGAAAACACTCAAGAAAACATGAAAACATACTGCTTTAAAAAAACAGTGACGTAACAATAGCAGCCTTTTCACAACTTTCCTTGCCTCTAATCTTAACTATGTAGTTAAAACTCTTTTCCCAGCCTTCAAACTAAGCAAGGGTAATTTTAGAATACTAATTTAATTTTTTTTAATATTAGAATCAGATTCTAATATTTTTAGGGGATTTTCAAAGGTCAATGAGAGCCGCAATAAGGCTAGCTGGGAGCCGCGGTTGGGAACCACTGAGTAAAATCAATGATGATGAACTTACGTGATAGGGGAATACGCCGTACATTGAACCTCCACCCCAGGGGGTGATGGTCTCCACTTCCTCGTCTGCGACACAGTGCACGGTATCACCTCCACAGTATACTCCCCACTGTAATCCTTCCTACTGTACGTGCTCACTGCGCGCCACAGTTGGAACGGGGAATCGAAGGTGTTCTCGCTCCACGTGTTCGTAAGTTCGAATTCCACACTCATACCAGCCGGAGCCACTACTTGCGATGTCTGGGTAAAAGTGGGTGATCGATAGACTTTTACCCGAGGTCTGCCGGTAGTGAGACTTAATCCCTCTATGACTTGATTATGAAATTAATTATTTCTGCCGTTTTTAATATTAATATTTCTACTGGTAATTTTTTATTTCCCTGGCGTTCATGCAATAATAAGTTAAACCACTATCATAAGCATGAATTGAGTCCAGTTCACAAGGAATAATTCAAATTTCACAAATGGCTGGCCCCACACCTGTGATTCCCCTACTAATTTACCTATGGGGGTCTCTTAACCCTGTTTTAAGTT
>CH003390.1:351962-362615 GCA_000149265.1 Ciona savignyi
ATTAGGTTGTTATGGTTAGTGTTATGGGCTGAGGTTGTAGTTGATGTTTTGGTGAAGGATTAGAATTTATTTCCATAGTTTTAGTGACCAGTTTCCCTCCTTCCCTCTTTCCCTCGTTTAAGTGTTGCCCCTTGTTGCGCAATGTACACAAAGTCTTAGTTTTACGACAGGATAACTTAACGACTTTCTTTTATCTCTTTTTCCCATAATTTACAACCCTGTGGATAAACAGAATTCCCTGTGCTAGCTTTGAACGTTGCATCCCCCACATTTAGTAGCAGCGGTGGGATTGTATCACACAACCCCCTGCATACAGTAGCAGGGGTGGGTTTGGAACACACAACCCCCCACATACATTAGCAGGGGTGGGGTTTGAACACACAAATCCCCCTCTTCCCCCACACACCAACCAACTTACATTTGTATCCTTGTCAGTCGCTTTGAGTTCGAACTCAGTGATCGTCTTCCTCACTCCCTCCTGCACTCTGATCCCATTGTTCTCGAGGACCGGAAGCGAGTTATCAATGGGGAGGACACTGATGTGGAAGGTCTGGACAATCTGGGGGTAACGTGGGGTTAGTAGGGAAAGTACCACTTTGGTATGGCTGGTAGTGTAGTGGTTAGGGAGGTAAAACATCACCAGACAGGGTTTAGGTTCGATTTTCACTTTTGACACTTTTTATAACTTAATTTGTATTGGATATACTCCAACAACTTCCAACATTATAACAAGTACCATTGTCCTTATAAGTTAAACACAATTATTTTATCATTTTACTGTTATGTACATTTATCAGTAATCTTTATTAAAATACCCAATTTATTGTCTTATAATATTGATATTTTTTATGTTGTTAATGCAAATTTAAAGGCATTTATCAATTGTAGTGTTATAAGAGCTGTCATTACATTATGTTCGTCATAAAGTACCATACGTCTTGCGACAAACGGCCAAGTGTAATGCGGTAATGATACGCAACATGCGTAAAATACCATACGTTTGCGGTAAACGCTAAACGTAATTCGCTAAAAATACGTAACACGCCGAAAGTACCATACGTTTTTCAACAAACGGCAACCGCTATGCGGTAAGAATACGCAACACGCGGCGCGTTTACTTTCTAAACAACGCATGTTTATTGATCTCTTAAGCCGGGTCCAGACGTACGCTTGATGCCGACGAAGAGATAAAAAAATCACAAACACAGGAAAATAAAAGATGTGTTTCATATAAGCAGCGCAGAGCGCGAGGTAATGATTAAGAGAAACAGACGGGGGCATTCGTACTGTGCCGTTTGAGGTGAAATTCTTGGATCGGCGCAAGACAAATGACTGCGAAAGCATTTGACAAGAATGTTTTCTTTAATCAAGAGCGAAAGTCAGAGGTTCAAAGTACAGTACGAATGCCCCGTCTGTTCCTCTTAACAAGTAGACGGCGCGGGAGCGTAACTACAATTAAATAAACAACTGAAATCGGCTTCACGTCACAATCAAAAGGCTTAGAAGCTACAACGTCATATAGGTTATTTTTAATCATCAGATTTTGAGTTCGTAATTTTCCGAACAAACATCTATTAATTGTGACAAACGCGCAATCGTACGTGTGGACGCGGCATAATAGAATAATAAACACCCGGTATTTAGTCACGAAAGCGTGCGGCGTCTTGCTTACCCTTTACGCATTATAGTTGCCGTATAATGCAAAATGTATGGTGCTTTACGTGTTGCGTATTCTTACCGCATTACGCTTGTTGTTTACCGCATGACTTATGGTATTTGGTTAGAACGCGGCGTGTTTTTTTATTCCTGCCGCATTACGCTTGCCGTTTATCACCAAAAGTAGGATACTTTACGCGTGTTGGGTAATCTAAATTCATTACGCTTGCCGTGTTACGTATTTTTGCCGCATTGCGCTTGTCGTTTATCGCCAAACGTATAAAACTAACTTCACAATCATAACTTTGCAGCGAATTAAAAATACGTCATAGTTATTTTCAGCGATCCCATTTTAAGTTCGTAATTTCCAGGCGTTGACAGTTAATTTAATTGATATATCGGGCCCGAGTAACAAAATAAACCACCTATGGCGCAGTTGGACAGAGCACAATAGACAGACCGCAGCTACGGCGCCGTGGTTATTAAAGATATCACGACTCCACAATAGCTTTTCATTCGGGTTCGGCTTATGGGGTCGGCCAAGCATATCGAGAGATGTAATGGGGAGATATTGTTGTGGGAATTGAATTATTAACAAATTTTACCAATGGAGCTAAAGTGTGACCGAATTTTACCAATACAGCTAAATTATGACCAAATTTTATCAAGGGGGTCGAATTATGACTAAATTTTACCAATACCGCTAAATTATGACCAAATTTTACCAATGGGGTTGAATTATGAACAAATTTTATCAAGGGGAGTTGTTAAATAAATCTCGTAAAGCCGGCTACCTTACAGTATTGGTCGCACTTTACCGCACGCTTTCCTTCAGTGCTTTATATCGTTTTTTTTATTTTTGTTTCAACAGTATTGTTTATTCGTCTAGGTTTGGCGGCCGCGTCCGCTATATTTATTTTCCTCTTTTGATGTGTTTAAATAATGTTCGTTTTGCAGTCTTTCTCTGTGATTTGTTTTATTTACCGTCATTTAATACTGAGAAAAAAATAATTAAACAAAACTTTTACCCGGGAAATTCTTTAAGGGACATTAAAAAGGGTTGGTTTATTTAATAAAGGCAGCGCTATTAGACTAACTGGCAATAAAACTATACGATGTTGATTTAATAACACACAGATTTGTGTATTCAATATACGGCGGTCATGGAAAGCTTATAAAGAACGCAATGTAAAACACCGCAAGCGAATTTATTATACGATGCATTCCATACTAAGTAGATATGCCTGGTTTAGCTTGGCGCGTTTCAGCTTTTTAAAAGTAACGCATTCAAAAATGGCACATGTATTTATTGCAGAATTAAAGAAAGCAAAAAGTTGTTCATTTAGTTTTGCCTTCAAGATGAAAACACGCAGCAGGATCTAACATAAAAAATGAAAACAGGAAAAACACGGCTTAACGACAGTCGTTAAAACACGTCTCGATAAGAACTGTTTAATATAGATATAGTCTGACATGGCTTTTAAACCTAAAGTGTATAAATATATATAAATAGATAAAATTTTAAAATCAAAGTTGTTTTATCAATAAAAGTGTGTTAAAATTAAAATAATTAAAGTTTACTTTTGAAAAAAGGTGTGGTTAAGTGATATACCACTTTAAAGCGATACTTGATAAAAAAGTAACGAAAAACAAACGCGTTGGGTAAACCTATACCGCAATAAACTAAACTATAATCGTCGTATTTTACTTAAATAATTTGCCAATTCCTTATAATATATGTGACTGTACGGTCGTGTGGCCGAATGGTGGTTAACGCAACCGATACATATACCGACTCTTATACAAAAACGAAAAAAAATCTAAGTGTTTTCAACGCAAACTTCACTTACCAGGAGAAAATAGATGTATCTTGACTTTCCACACATTCTGTATTGACTAGTACTCACAATAGAGCTAAGCTATATAGTTTACAATCAGAAGGCGGACTTATCTAAACATGTTGTGTCGAAAGTCTGGTGAAAAGCCGAATTAACTTCTTACTCCCCGATAATGAGACGCAATAGAAATAACATTCCACGCATTCTAGCGGGTACCAGATGTATAATATTCATGTGAGCGCTGATGGATGATAGGGCGGGAGGTTGGAAGGTTCTCGAAATTAAAATTTAACGGTTTGATGGATTGGCGAATAAACAAAGAAGGATTCAAAGTGGTTATACGAGGTGGTAACAATTAAGTGTCAACTGCCAATAGACAGGATATTTATTTATTATAAACACAGGTAGTGATATATACAGGTTCTTCTGTAGATATTGCGGGTTATAACTTTTTTCTTCTAAGAACTGTTTTTGTGTGTTTTTGTATTCAAAGTTAAAACAAAGTTGTATATGTCACTTTGAGGTGGTAAAAATCTAGTGTCAACCGACAGGATAATTATTTATTATAAACACAATTTTAAGTAGGGAGTTGGGGCTGGTTCTTTTTACAGATGTTGAGCGTATTAACTCGGCGTGTTTTACTGTTGAAAGTTGTACAATTGTCACTTTACGATCGATTCGTTTAAACAAGTTTAAAATTTTAAGAGGAAAAAAAACGCGTTGCAATATAAAGAAATGATACAGAAACAGGAAAAATTAAAACAATTGTTAAAACACGACTGTTAAAATGTCTAAAATAATCAATACCGTTTTCAAATATAATAAATCAACGTTCTTTAATAAAACGGACAAGTTTACACTCTTTGTCATTTTACTATCTGTAATATGCTTCCATTATTTGGAGATTCAGTAAAATTTCAAAGATCTGTAACTGATCTAACTGAACATGATTAAAATAGAAATATAATAAAACACAAATATATGTGACACAAAATAAACAAATCTGAGATAAACGTGTTAAAGTGAAAGTAAAATCGCATTTTTGATCGTTAAAAATCGGTTACACCGAAGAAACAACCGCCGGCGTTAAAAGCGTTCGTTTATCGGGTTAGCGATTGTATTGTGACGTATCAATGCTATCTATACGTCAACAATCAACTTGAATGTAATCTAGAAGCGAAGTGGGTGACAAGAGACAGAACATCTATACTGGGGGGTCGTGTGGAGTTTAGTTTTTTCCGCGATGAAAACTCGTAAAAGGGCCCTCTAAAACAAAAAAAAGACGGCAAAACGACAGTCCTTAAAACATCATCTAATGTTGGTATAGTCAGCCGATTAAAATGAAATTATGCATATTGAAAGTTATTTATATCAATATTTCTATAGCGAAAACTTAATAATTTACGGCGCTTTATTTATTAAATGTGTTAGAAATAACGCTGGGTGAATTTATCAGAAAAATGCCAGATATTTTATCAATTATCAGGACAAAAACAACACGAAAAACAGTAAGACTCCAACAACAACACGAAATAAACTGCAACATTTTAACTACAACATAAAAATAAAAGCACGGACAAAACTCCAAATTTCAAATTTATTTTAATCTTTGTAAGTTATTGGGAATCAAAGTTTTACACGATCGCTCGGGTCCATAATGGGGGGGGGGTACCGCGTAACGCAGCAAGGGCAACGCTAAAAGGAGGGAAAGGGGGAAGGAGCGAAACTACTCACCAAAATTATGAAAACTATGTTAAACCCCCCCCCCCTAAACACTAATCTTAACCCCAGAACTAACCCTTACACCAACTCCATGTTTTAAACTGACTCTAATGTCTTAATTTTCATTTTAGTGTTGTAGTTTCCCTCCTTCCCGCTTACCCTCCTTTTAGTTTTTCCCCGCGCAATAACGTGATTCCACCAGATGTTTGACTCCTTACAATTTGTATCAACGCCAGCACTAGACCACCCCGAATATAAGCTTTCATAGAGTCACGTTCTAATGCGCCCGAAAAGCTATTCAAATCCATTACAGGCGAATTCATAATTTTCATTTCGCTTCGTCAAATTTGCATTGTTTCCCGGCTAATACCGACAAACTGAACGGAGCGCGAGGTGTTGGGTTAAGCTGGCACAGCTGGGTGGTATAAGACTCCAGGCCACAGGCCAAACATATCCAGTCAATTCGCCTTGAAACTAATCCATCAAATAATCCCCGGACCGTGTTTGGGCAATTACGACGCACGTACCTCGGGTTATAACAACACGGTCTGGTGTATTAGCGTGGTTAAGCAAACAATTAAGCTCTAATGCAAAATAAATAAATCTTAACGAACGGGCAAAGCTGATTTAGTTCAACATGGTTTGGTGTAGAGCCAATACGACCGCATTTCCATTATTATCAATTATTAAATGAACGTATGAAAAAAATTAAGTTTTAGGTAATTTAGGTAAAACTAATTATTAAGAAACAAAACGGGAAATTTGTTTGATAAAGTTTGGGGCTGCGTGTGTGTGTGGGTAAATTTGGTTTTAATAATAAAATGGCTAGTCGGTTGTGTCCTTGGACAAGACACTAAGCAGACATGGACCTACTGGATTAAATCGGTTTATTAAAATTTTACGGTGGGCGCGACGGTGATCTGATGATTACCTGTGTGATGCAACCCTTTGTTTTCCAATTAAGAGATATAAAACATGACCAAATGATTAACGCGACCGATTCATATACCGCAAGTAATAAAAAAACGAACCAAGCGATGGTTCGAAATCTGACCCGGAAAACAATTTGCATTTAATCCTGCTCGACCAATTTAGATATTTTGTACGGTCGTGTGGCCAAATGGTTAGCGCGACCGATACATATAACGACCTGTACAAAAACGGTCCAAGTGAGAAGCCCATCAAAACTTGGCTCGGTAAAAAAACGTCATTTTATTACTACCATTTCCCGGTAATTAGAGTAAATGGAGGTTAAGTTTACCGAAGTAATGGACCACATGCTAAGTTGCATATATAGAAGGTGATAAGTGCATGAAAGGTGGTAATGCACTGGGTAAATGAATGAACTTGAATTATCACCATGCGGAATCCATTAGAGCATTAGGGTGAAATGACGGTTGGTTATGGCGGTTAAAACGAATCTAATTCTTTAAGTGAGTTAATATGAACCAGATTTTTTTCTAGACATATAATCTTTAATGTTATACGGCAGAAAACGATATTCATGTTTATCCCCATGAATGGGAAAACCAAGGGGGTTAACACACGGGCAATCGTCAGATCACCTCGCGCCAACCGTCGCGTTACCAGAGCTACTGCAGTGTGTTGTGTATGATTGAGATATTACTACTTTTTAAGAAATTAATCCACTGTGTCCAGACAACGCCCGCTAGTTCTCTTGCGCAAGGACACAACCGACCAGCTAGCAACTGGTTTCGATCCCACAACCTTTTCAACACTCAACGAATGATCTAATCCGCTCATGGAAATAAACAACTTTAAAACAGCGAGGCTTTGTCCCATTCGCCCGCTATGCTTCATTTAGAGCCCGATTGTTTAGTCTGAACGTTGATTTATTGGTTCAAGTTGAAAAGTCCGTGTCGGGTTTCATAGCTTTGATCCAAAGTGGGGTATCAAATTACTAGTGGGGGGTAATGGGGGTCTCATTAATTGGGGGGTGGAGGGGTAAACGAGGGCGTTAAAACGTGAGTATCCGTCATTATATCACGTACACGCGGTCAGGTTACTTGGGATATTGCAGCATAGGGTAGATGTTTTAATTTACACCATCTAGCCTCCGGGGTGGATTTAAGCAAATTAGTTGAATTTAATTATTTTTGCCCAGTATTAAATAATCGCAAACGAACCAAATCACGACACAGGATCAGAAAAACACGGCAAAACGAACAGTCGTTAAAATACGTCAGTTGAAAGAAAATTCTGACATTCGCGAAATAATGCAACGAAAATCGCAATCGGAGAATAGAAATAATGTAAAATAAACAGATGGGAAATTATGGAATTTGCGAATTTTTTTTAGATTCGATAAATCGGATCGAAATTGCTATCGCTACAACTCAACGTAAATCACACTTTACTTCAAAGCACAAGATTGGAAAACAACTTAATACGACTCGATGGTATAAGCGAAACTATAATCGAACGGAGGTTAAGTAAATATAGGGTAATTGGGTCGGTGAAGCGAAAGCGTACACAGGAAATTAGGTGTCTAACGTGAAGTGAAGCTATTTGAGTTGACAGGCTCCTACAATAGACTATCGGAGTGTACTGTGGGTTATATCAACTATGGATTTGCTCGGCTAGTATTGTGGACTTAACGGTAAACTATTGGTTCAACTGCGACGGTGGGAAACTTAAACGCTAAATGGAGGGAAATCGGGAAGGAGGAAAACTGCACACTAAACTTATGAAAATTAATTTAAACCCTGCCCTAAGCACTAATTTTAACCCCAGAAATAACTCCAACCCCATGTTTAAAACTAACTCTAATGCCTTAATATTCATTTTAGTGTGAAGTTTCCCTCCTTCCCACTTTTCCTCCTTTTAGTTTTTCCCAAACTTAATCGCAACGAACACAGACGACATTTTATGCACCGATGCATACAGTCAGACTAATAAAACCGCTCGACGACAGGTTATACTACCGGGGTACATTCCATAACAAAGCTATTAGCGGCTGTTAAATCTGGAGCATATTTACTAATGATAAATAAACCGAAACGTGGTTGGATTTCTTCGATGGAGTTTTACTGCAAAACGATTTTTCGGTAATCCCGGAAACGCTGTACAATTATGACGTAGACAATACGACAATTAAAATAGTTGCACTCGAAGCGAATCGTGGATTATAAAACGCGTTTGAGAACGACTGTTATAACAATATTGCTTTAAGACATTTAAAATCGGCTGAAACACATTACAAAAGAACTGAATTGAGACTTTGTAAGGTACAATAGACTCAAATGCATTGATTTATAAACTGTACTTCTGAACTGTATTTTCGTATCTGCTGGAATATATTACGTCTGTCTGCTTATATATCTGCAGCTCATACAGGCGACTGTGACGAAATAAGGGAAACCATTCCTACTTGGGTCAAACAGGTCCATCGCGTTGACACAGCTTAATAGTAATGTCCGCGTCGACTGGTCGCGAATCGGAGCGCGATTTCGCCTTTTTTCGTTTGTTTAGCGGCGGCGACGTAGCCAGAGTCGTCTGCTAAACATTCTATAACTCGAAATCTTCTTCGTTTCAAAGAAATCAGTATAACTGGTGACGTAATGAAAACTTTGTGAACTTGAACTTACTAGAATGTTATTGTAGGTGGAGGCTGGAACGCAATCATTGCCGGAATACTGATAAGGCGAATGTGAAGGTCAAATGGTCAGGATTATTAAACAAGATATTTTTTAAATTTTATTTTCGTGATTATTTAAAAAATTAAATACATTTAATTCAAAACTCTGAATATTAAAAGCAATATAACGCTTTTGTTTTTGTTTAATACGAATTGTTGCTGGTTGTCGCCCAACTAACATATAAACCGACCAAATCTTATATATTGGTGAATTACAAGGGCGCTAGTCTCTATAACGAGTCTCCTGACATTTATGGTCGGAAATTGGTTTGATTTGCGCGACAAACAGTTTCCCAGCGGCGAATGTTTTGATCGTTAAGTGAAGCGTTCCATGCAACCACGACGGGAAAAACGAGTTTTATTTCGCAGTTTATTTCTGTTTTCTTGGATATTAAATTTAAACTGCGCTTTTTTCTATACCGACATATTACTGAGCTGAATAAAATAACGGAAGAAAAAATACGGCTGATTAGCTTGGTGGGTAAGTGTGTTACCTTTCAGCAAAAGGGTTGTATATTCGAATCTGGTTGCTAGCTAGTCAGTTGTGTTGCCTGAACTCAGCGGATTAATGTGTTCTACTAAATTAAAGAAACGTGTAAACCATACACAACATAATGCAATAGCTCCGTTAACCCGACGGCGGTGACGATCGCTCGTGTGTTAACCCCATTGTTTTTTCATTTACAAAAATAAACATAAATCTTCTATTTCAAACTAGCAAATCTCCTCCCCGATAACCCCACATCGATTGCGTATTATCAACCACCGTAATCCCAGCCGTCCGCCCGACCGCTTAGTAATGATATATTGTCTCTATTGTTCCTTCCCACTAAACCATATCAACCTTAACCATCCAACCGTACCCCACAATACATAATCCATTTCCGCCGCTTAAATTCCGCTTCGAACGCTAGAATGGTAAGTGATAAATAGGTTTTGCGACCGAGTCTACCATTTATATTTTTTTTTCTTTTCAAGTTCTTATATCCAATGTTTTAACTATTGCCGTGCATTCTGTATCTTAAATTTTATGACCGCGTCTATTGTATAAAGGATTGGGAAAATTTCGTCTGTTGGGTAAGTTTGTTTTATGTTTTCAGTTGTATGTTAATTCGCGCTATTAACCGATCCTAGAATTTCTTAACCTCGTAGAAAATTATAAAAATGAAAATCATATTTTAGTTGTGAATACCCATGGAGGGTATATATAGCTGGGATCCTATATATGCATACCACAAATATACAGACATCCAAATATTGCCACGTGATAACTATCTTTAACCACTTTCACACCAATTTGCAAACATACGCGGCGGACTTTGTTCTACACCTTTCTTTCATTACCTGGGTAAGTTTTGAACCCAAGATGGGCTCGTCCTTATGACCGTTTTTTTTGTATAGAGTTCGGCATATGTACCGGTCGTGTTAACCAGTTTGCCACACGACCATAAAAACGCCCTGAATAGCAAATATTTTTTTACCGACTCAAGTTTTGAACCCATAATCAATTCGTGCCTAAAACCGTTTTTCATACAGAATTGGTATATGAACCGGTCGCGTTAACCGTTCAGCCACACAACAGCCTTGAATAGCAAACATTTTTTTACTGAGCAAAGTTTCGAACCCATGATGGGCTCGTCACCAGGACCGTTTTTGTATAAGAGCCTGTATATGTATTGGTCGGGTTAACCATTCAGCAACACAACCGACCTGAATAACAACCAAACACCACATGCTTACCGAATTCGTCCCGTCACTTAGCGAGAATAATATCTCATC
>CH003389.1:0-16775 GCA_000149265.1 Ciona savignyi
CTTTATATTTTGGAATAAAGAAGTTTGTAAAGAAATTTGCTCACCCATCACGTAGAATACTGATGGCCATCCGCCAGCAAAACCATGGCGAGCAAGGTAGCCCGATAGATTGTAGGAGAGAGCTGTTCCAATATTTGTACCTATCGAGGAAAAGTGTTAGAATAACCGGTGATCCCGACCGGCTAGTCTGGTGGTTTAGAGCGACGCCTTTTAACCGAAAGGTGTCATACACGAAACTGGTCGCTGGATAGTCGGCTGTGTCCTTAGGGAAGGCACTAAACGGTCATTGCGTAAACCCAGCGGATTAATATCATATACAACACACTGCAATAGCTCCAGTAACCCGACGGTGTGCGCGAGGTGATCTGACGATCGTCGGTGTATTATTTTCCCATTCACGGGGATAAACATGAATATATTATCCTAATATGAGTATTACGAAGTTGCTAGATGTGTAAAAGGTACAACGTACCGGTCATGGTGATAGAAATGAGTTTTGACCTTGACAGCGGTGGAGCCCATTTCCCCCACATTCCATGATGGACTGGATACATCGGACCCTACACGACAAAACCAAGTTAGAACACAACACAGTCATTTGTTCAGTCGATGACGCCACACTGTCACGCGCGAGGTTGGTTATCCGGTCAAGCAGTATACGAGGAAGGTGCACGCGACCACCGAACGTCATGCAGGGGCTCGAAGGAGATTAGTCCCAGAGGATTCCACGATAATTTAATTTCAAAAAAGTAACGCATTTACTGGCAAAGCGATAAATATTTGTTTACACCCTTTAGTTTTAGATTTTTTACCGAGCTGAGTTTCGAACCCATGATGGGCTCGTCACTAGGAGCGATTTTTGTATATAAGAGTCGGTATATGTATCGGTCGCGTTAACCATTCGGCCACACGACCGTACCCATTTAGTTTTAGATCACGCGGCTCATTATTCTAAACTTTTATCTCACCTGAGAGACACCCAATAGAACACGCGTCGCCATTAAATGCCAGGGACCCAGTCTGGCCATAGTTGGAGTGATGAGGGATAATACTGACGACAGCGCAACTGCTCCACCGAACACAATCTTCCCGCCGAACTTGTGCTCGAGAAACGCCCCGATGATCTGAGTTGTCATGTAGCCGTAGTAGAACGCTCCTAAGATCCAGCCTCGCGTTGGGCCGTCCCAGTTGAAGGTTTCTCGTGTCCGGTAATTCGCGTCTTCTTCCTGTGTATGGAATGCACATCATTGTACATTGTGTGGTTTCCGTGAGTAGGAAACGGGAAGCCAGTACAGTCAGTCGGAAAATCGCCATTGCTCTAACCCAGTGGTTCTCAATCTTTATGACCTCGTGGCGCACCCAAGAACAATTAAGAAACGAACGGGCGCTTTTCGCACTGAAATCACTGTTTCTTGAGCGTTCTTGATTTTCGAAAGTTAATGCAGAACTAACGTTATAATGAAAAAAACTAGACACTATAACCATTCAGTAGTTTATCACGCAAAGCCAGTCCAGCCACTTGGCTACTGCTCTAACCGAATGAGCTACCCTACCAAAAATGATGATTCAAAAGGAAGCTGGTTTAAAAGCCATATAGGGAATAGTTAGTATTCATCTGCTCACCGATTCCTGGACAGCAACTTTAGTGACATTCGCAAACTCATCTGTCGAGATACCGTCATCCACACCGTTACATGCTGCCAATGTGTGATTCTTGCTCAGCGCAATTTGCTTCGAGTCGACCATAACCACCATAGCCACGCTCAGATTCGCCCGCATCATGTACATGTTCATCATCCCAAGGAAGAAGAGCGCGGTGAGGACGAAGCGACATTCGATCCAATTCTCTAATCTCCGGATTCTGGAGGAGGTCGTCGACTCCTGCCGCTGAAGTCTTGGCTTCGATCCATTGCGTATCATTTTCACTGGACGATAGTATGATCGGTTGACTTGTTTTAAGCAGTAAGCAAAATGCTAAATTTGGAGTTACGTCACATCTAGTTTCTGCAATAAAACATGGTAGTTTTAAGTGTGTGAGTCAGCAAAATTCACATTGCCGAAGCGTGTGTAATTTTTTAATAAAGCGTGATTTTCTGATTCATTTAAAACTACTGGATTGCAGCAATGCCCGCTAAGTGCTTTCCACGACTACTATACCTCGCATAACGTGCAAGGTTAACGAACATAGGGAGAACATGTCTGGTCCTGTCTGGGCTATGCAGCAAGACAAATAAAATATATTTTTAACACAGCATTCTATCTAACAAGACTAAACGTTTTTCCATATTTGCTAAAGGTTTTATAAAAAGATTACTGACATTTATTAATTACTTTTATAGGAAGGAAATCTGTCATTTATTAAATACCAGCTCGATCATAATTAAATTTTAGCTTTAATTTATAGTCACGTGGTCAAACTAGTTTTGTCAAACGACATCTTTCATAGTCTTTAGATTTAGTTTATTTTTTTCATTTTTTGCCCCGGCGCAGTATTTAAAAATTGCAAACGAAAAATCACGACACAATAACGGGAAAAGACGACAAAACGAACAGTCGTTAAAACACGTCAATAAAAAAGATATCATTTAACAAATATAGAGGACGAGACCGCCAAACCTTTAAAAGGAATACCCCAGCGTATCAACTGCGTATTTGGTGGCTTCTTTTGTAGTTGAGTTGCAAATGTATTGGATGGAAAAGCAGCAACCATGTTACAAGGAAGAAACAACTTATATCGTGCTTAGTTTCGAACTCATAATGGGTTCGTCGCTAAGACCGTTTTTTTGCATAAAAGTCGGTATATGTATAAGTCGCGTTAACCATTCTGCCACACAACCGTACAGAGTAATCACTTATTGCTCACAAAACGTGTAGTTAGAGAAATCCGTTTTGCACTACTTTTAATATTAATAATACGTGCGTTTATTTGTATTGTGCTGTATAGGAATGAGACGTTACTTTGATATTTGTTTAGCTCCATTTTTCCGGATACGAATGTTGCCTAGTGAAGGGTTAAGATGTTAGCGCAGTATTTCGCCGATTTAACGATGAGATGGGACAATAACAATCTTATTTTAAAACCAATCGTAGCTCTGTTGTCGAAACGTTCCAAGCATTAATTGTATTTTATGGTGTAAACTTAAAAAGGAAATAAACATTAAAAATAAAAGTAAACCTTAATAAAAGAGTATAAATATGGATATTCAGAGTCAGACAAAACTACAGACAAAGCAAACTTAAAACACATCTGAGACATTAAAACTAAAAAATGATACTTTGCACGAAGTATAGAAAATATCTGATATCTTGGTATAAATAAATATTGGCGAGTTACATTATAACGTTGTGGCATTTATACCAGAGTCGCTCTCATATGCTGAGTTAGCAATACCGCTTGCAACAGCCGATGATTGATCACTGTTCGAGGGGTTATCCAACGAGGAAGGAGGCACCGATGCCTCATTGCTGTTTACCTTGTCATCCACGCTCGCGGATGCGACGATCATTCGTGAAAACTGGGATGACGAATCACTGAGCAAGGAAGCCGGATCAGCAAACTCTGCAACCTGAGAATGATGCGACTCTTGTTTATAATTTAAGCAAACTTCCAAATCATTCGATCTAATGGGTTTATATGGTTTGTCGATGTAACACATAATGCTAGACCAGCGTTTCCCAACCTTTTTTGGTTGTGGACTATTTCCTTACCAGCGAAAGTCTTTGCGGACTCAAAGTGCATCAATTTTCAATTAGCGTAAGTCAAAAGTGTAGCGTAACTGGACTATGTGCATACGATGCACTACTACAAACCTAAAATTACCATGAGTTGTGTTGTTGTTAAAAACGATGTGTTGTTGTTAAAAAAACATATCACTTCTGTTTATAACGATCAAAAACTGATTTAAATTGCTCCAGAAGCTTCGTGTGTAAATGGACGAGTATATCTTGTGAAATTCTGACTATATCTTGTGAATTTTAGATTGCCGTTTACCCAATTTGATATAAACACCACACCCTGTACCATATCAATAAACTATTATTATACTTGAGCAATCTGTTGCCATTTACCACGGAAGTTATAAATCATCCAGCTATCTAAGAATATTTCTACCTTTTTGATTTGTACTTAATCACACACTTGCAATCAAACAAAAATTAATGACCCACAGCAGTTTGTACAACCGTTTTGTATTAAAACTGGCCCACGACGCGATCATAAGAGATACTCTGTTACCCTCCGTTCAAAAGTATCAAATAGATTAATTGTATTTTTACTCAAACAGTAATAAGCAGATTTCTATATACTGATAGAATGACAGATTCGGGTACTGAATTGTATTTGAAAAACGGTCCTAGTGCCCATCGCTGGTTCGAAACTTAGTCCCGTAATAAAGTGGGAAAAAAGTAAATGCGAGAGAGCGGTTGTTTGGCACAGTTGGTGTCACCACCTGATACTTAAGCAGCTGATAAATCGACCTTTATAAAAGAATCTAATAGTCGTGGCTATGAGACTATAGGTGAGGTAAGAAAGAATAAACAACTAGACCGTGGTAACTATTTGTTAACCACAATTTTTTGTAAAATATAGTTTATACAGTACACTGATGTATGTTCCTGCAAGCAGAAGCGTTATTACCCCGCGTTCCCGGGTAAATACCTCAAAAAAGAATGGCCTAACTCCATGGTGGAATGCGCGAACCTATGGCACGCGTGCCAAAGTTGGCACGCGAGATCATAAATACTGGCACGCGACGCATTCCGAAAAAAAACGGCGCAAAATGTTTTTTTTCACAAACTTACTGCCATGCCAATTTTAAACCTATCTTTATTCAAAAACAGCTTCGATTAAAGCCCTTGTGGAATTATTTTTAAGTGTTGCTTTGTTTAATAAATTAAATCGTATAATTTTGCATTAGCCTACATTTTATATTTAGTTGGATTGCAGGTAGTTAAGATCGCTTAGGTCTACATAACATTACACAGCAATTGTAGCATGAGGGAAAACCAAATTTTGACTGGAGGTGCCTGGAACAAAGCAATAGTAGGCCTATAGTCGTGCGTTGGCTACGCGTGATCTATTTACCACAAGTTTTGGCCGCGGTAGTCTAACTAATCGTTCTTGTTTATTGAAAACTGATGTTTATGAAACGGCTGGCACGCCGGGACAGACAAATTCATTTATGCTGCAAATGTGGCACGCGGCCTCAAAAAGGTTCGCCATCACTGGCCTAACCGATCCTAAATACACTCTTATTAAGCATTTAAATGAGGTGAAAAAACAAAACTTAGATAAATATAAACAAAATGTAAAAAAAAAGTTCGTTTGTCCCACACCTATCTTTAACTCTTTTTTGAAAAATCCCCATTTAATAAATTCCACAGAAACTAGTGATCAGACACATTTAAGCTTTTATTATAATAAGAAAATATCCAATCGAGTTAACTCTTCTAGTGGTGCCAGCTAATATGTTTTGGATCTACAGTGGAAAATTCTGGGTAAATTGCGCAAGGCAAATTCACAAGAGACCCAAAAATATAAACACAGCAGCCGTTTTGCGAATGTTCGGCATCGGTTATTCTATAACAGTCGATATTTCTGAACTGGCGAGGAATATTTACTTTAAATTGTAGGCAAATTTGTAGGTGAATAAAATAAACTGAGAAAGTGGAAAACTATATACCGCAAGTTACCACCAAAAATCCGTTAACGTTTATTATTCTGATTAAAAATGTTTAAGAACATTACTGATTTGCATAAATAATGCTTGGTTGTTTTGGTGGATCTGAACCTGAATAGCGGGAACTTTCATTGGTCGCACTTGAGCTTTGTATTCTATTGCGTGTGCCAAAGAAAGGATTTGACGATATCAATTTATATTTTATGAACCGGTTTATATATATAGTCTATATAGGCTTATAAGCATGTGTGTAACATAAGTATAATCAAAAGTAAAGTTTGTAGGAGTTTTAGTTCAATTCTTGTTGCTGTCTTCGATAATATAAGCAAAAAGTATATACATTTGTTAACTGACTTATCTGTAATGTAAACATTTGCCGAAAACGAATAAGTTAGAAATTTAAAGTTTAAATAGAAATTAAAATTTGTATCTGTATTTTTGTTATTTATTAGACTCGCTTTTACTCAGATTAGCAATGTAAAATAAAAACATGTATTTGGTTAATGTACAAATTTTTAAAGTGAAAAAGAAGAGATTGTTGCCGATTCTTATTTTGCTCTCATTCTGTATATCTGCATTTGTGCTAAGAAGTCGTCGTCTTAACTTCAACGATGCAGAAATTACACGCATTACTTTGGATAATGTGTTTATTACGATTAAAACAAGCAAGCAATTCCATGACATTCGTCTCAAAGTCATCCTTAATACGTGGTTCAACCAAGCACGGGAACAAACGTACATTATCACAGACGACGATCTAGAATTAAACATCACCACCAACGGACATGCGATTAACAGCGGCTGCGGGAAAACTCATGGACTTTCAGATTTAAGTTGTAAAACAGGGGTAGAATATGATTTGTACATGAAGAGTGGTAAAAAATGGTGGTGTCATTTTGACGACGACAACTACGTTAATGTTGGTGGCTTGGTTGATTTATTAAGAGAACTGGACTGGAGAAAAGATGTTTATTTAGGCAGAAGAAGCATATTGACTGACTTTAAGGGACAGTTTCGAGGAAAAACTGTATATTTTGTGTTCGCTACTATGGGCGCTGGTGTTTGCATTTTAAATTCGTTAGCTGAAAAAATGGAGCCGTGGGCGGGTAACGGTAAATTTCTAGCGACTTCTAGAGCATTGGGCCACGCAGATGACTGTACTCTAGGGTTCATCATCACCAACCGGTTAAAAGTAAATTTAACCGTCACTAACCTATTTCATTCGCACATGGAACAACTTGCCAAATTAGATCCTACCACACTACAAAAGCAAGTGGTGTTTGGTCACCGAGCACCAAACATCCTAAACATCTCATCCAACCTGACCAACACAAAGGTGTTTGATGTTGTAGCATTTCGTATATAATATATGTTTGTTTTAATTTATTCCATGTCCTAAATATTTTGTGTCTTTTTACGTCGTTTATTTTTGCATTTGAAGTTTTCCGACTCTCACATAATATTACCCGTTACGTAATTATCACCTTGTACGGGCCTTTGTATTTTGTAGTTTAAATCATTAACACAGTTTTTCCACCTAATTCCCTACAGTTAGTCAAACGTGCAGATGTGAAACGTCTGGCACGTAAACTTTTCGCACCTTGTAAATTCACTATATATTCTGGAAATTTATATAGCCTAATATGATAACCTACAATGACGTACTTCAGACAAGATAACTTGCGTTATGCTGTGTAACGTACTAAGTAACTTGAGTCGCGAATAAACCGTATATTGAATGAGACAACTTCAAGCATCAAGTAAGAAACGCCCCTTTTCGCTGGACGAAGTTGGTGACTAACAAGACAACGCACTCTATTCAAATCAAGTTGATAAGCATCGTCTCCGCCGACGAAAGAAGAATACGCAAGACGACGTTCCCTTTACGAAATATGAAAGGGTTGTATTATTATTTTTGTAGCTTCTCGATTATTTTTTGTAAGTTTTATGATTATTTTTTATACTTTATGTAATTATTAGTCTGCAACGATTGCAAATACTAGTGTTCCTGGTTTGGTTGGATGGTACTAGGCTATTGCAAGAATGCATAATATTGGTGTTTTACTCTACAGACTTCTTACAAACACGAAGAGCAAACGCGCCTTCAACAACTGCTACATGCACTTCATCTTAAACAAGGTTAGTAACGCTTTTACGATTGTGCTATCATGAGCTTGAGTCAATGATGCCATGCTGCGCCAACCCATCCGGTATATTAGGCGCATTTACACGTCGAACGACGTTTGTTTTGTTCGTTCGCGCCAGATTTTTCAATGTTACCGCCGACAAGGCGTTAGTTTTCTTTTAATCGCCTCACGCAAATTATGCGTCTAGTTCACGCGATTATATACTCGTTTAAGCAGCGGACTCGATTTTTTTTCTTATCCTGCGAAGTCAGATAGCCCCTGCCCGCGCGTTTGCGTTCAGCCTGTGTAAATAAGTGAGCGTACCCGCTTCACAACGCCACAGTTTAATAAACGATACCAGCGTACTTCCGTATAGCTATGGTAATCGCGCCGCATGTACATGCGATGTCTAATTGTCTAATCGCCTCTCAGTCAATGTGTCGGATATTCCGAACCGAATATATTTCGTGTGTAAAACAGGATTTTACAAACACCGCACAGTAATGACGAGACACGGCTTATGTCCTGCTTACTAAAAGTTTTCTTTTGTTTGTTGATGGAAATACATCCGCGCAAGATTATTTCCCTTATTCGTTACGAGTCGTAAAACCTACATATGACAGGTCGCTCGGTTTTTGTTTTTTTTGCGTTTTTATTAATTGCGCTTTCGCCGCATATAGCGAGATCATCGCTGCATTTATTTCATGCTCACTCGGAAGTGAGTCCCCAGGCGTACACGCCTTGGTTTATTAGCTGGCAAAGTATGGAAATATGGCTCATGTGATGCATATTGTGGCGTTGCTACCTTGAATGTGAGATGTCACTTTCACTACATGTTATATAACATTTATCACGCATTAACATACACGGCACCAGATTTTAATGCACGATTGCACAATTCTAGCTTTGTACTTAATTCGCCCAACCAGGTTATTCTAGTTTTTGCAGGATAAACGTGTGAAATGCTCGAAACTTCGTGAGATCGTTCCACCACATGACTTCGATTGTTATTTCGACTGAACATCCGAAATGCTCAACGAGACCGTGATTTTATATTCTAGAACTTAACAAAATGTGGAAAAAATGAGATGTTGTAGCATTTCGTATATAATATATGTTTGTTTTAATTTATTCCATGTCCTAAATATTTTGTGTCTTTTTACGTCGTTTATTTTTGCATTTGAAGTTTTCCGACTCTCACATAATATTACCCGTTACGTAATTATCACCTTGTACGGGCCTTTGTATTTTGTAGTTTAAATCATTAACACAGTTTTTCCACCTAATTCCCTACAGTTAGTCAAACGTGCAGATGTGAAACGTCTGGCACGTAAACTTTTCGCACCTTGTAAATTCACTATATATTCTTGAAATTTATATAGCCTAATATGATAACCTACAATGACGTACTTCAGACAAGATAACTTGCGTTATGCTGTGTAACGTACTAAGTAACTCGCTTCGCAAATAAACCGTATATCGAATGATACGCAGAATATAACTAAAGTGAAGCAAGAGTTAGACTGCGAGTTTGAGATCTAGAATTTACAAATCGTGGTCACTATAATTATTAGTGTGCGATCTGTGGAGAATAGACTTTCCGCTGCGCAGCTCGCCAGAGACCGTTAGGCAGCCAGCCTAAACAAGTTCAGCTAACACCCCGGTCAAGTTAAACTACACAAAAGAAAGCGCGAGCCCACAATGTAAATGTTGACCCCACAAGATTTTATTCCGTGCACTGTCTTATACGTCCGGAATCATTTTTCTGTGAATTTGCCAAAACGAAGTAATCTTTAGCAGACGACATAAAGTAGTGATACAGTAAAGGCATCAGTGCTGTTTATATCCTAGGCGACAATTTAATAAATGGACATCTTTTTGTCTGGCGGTTATTGTGATTTATGCCAGCCTTCAGTCATTCAGATCACACTAATAGGGATACATCTGATTTAACTGTATAACTGCAGTGATGGAATTCAAGAGGTTCGCATGGGTTCGGTCGAATCCGTTCTTGGAACGTCGGGATAATCACCGATCCGATTCTTGCCTTTTTACAGACATTAGACATTTTAGGGAACATGTTGTTATTAAGTACGATACAAAAGATAACCTGTACTTGAAATTTTGAATCCCATCACTGTATAACTGTATATATGTTTCAGCACAATACCACTAACCATGCTGTGCCGTTTCGAGTTGATGTAATTTTGCTGTATGTCTTAATAAATTGGGTTTGTTAGTAAGAGATACGTATTTTGTATGCAGTAGGTTGGAATCGGTGGTACTTTTAAGTCGGATAGAATAGGTTAGGATATTTATGTTTATCCCCGTGAATGAAAAATCACCGTGCCGTCTGAAACTGGACAAATTTGCCAAATTACCGTTCTCAAAAGTTCGATAAAAGTTTGTATTAGTTTGCGGTAAACACCTTTTGTATGATATAATTATAATAAACACCTTTACTACGCAGGAAACGCTTCTAGACACTGTGTAAGCCACTTTATTTCAGCACCTGAGCGATACGTACATTGAGACGATACACAGGCGCAAACCATGCGAATCAAAAGGCTGATATATGTAGGGGGTGAAGTGGTAGCCTCTTTATTAGCAGTAACACACAATAAAAAGGAACTGGTTGCATAAACCCAAAGCGTCCAGCCACAAAAAGAAGATGAAAACGGCAATGCTTAATGACGTCACACATTATGTAAAATGGATGACAGGAGGTCGCTACAAGATATTTATTGAACTGTCAACAATACTAAAATCAAGTATCCGATAATATTAAAATCAGTACAATAAAAGAAGTAACGAAATAAAAACATTAGTTGCAAATACAAAATAAAGGGGTATTTAATTTGACGCTGGTTATTTCGTGGCGCGACTGTTGTTTATAATTTGAGCAAAATTCCAAACCATTCGATCTAATGGATTTATACGGATTGTCGAGGTTACACAAAATGTTAAACTGATTTAAATCCAGAAATCTCTGTCTAAAATGGACGATATTATGACTATATCTTGTGTATTCTCGATTGTCGTTTACCCAATTCGATATAGACACCACATCCTGTGCCATATCAATAAACTATTATTATACTTGAGCAATCTGTTGTCATTTACCACGGAAATTATAAATCATCCAGCTATCTAAGAATATTTCTACTTATTTGGTTTGTACTTAATCACACACTTGCAATCAAACAAAAATTAATGACCCACAGCAGTTGGTACAACCGTTTTGTATTAAAACTGGCCCACGACGCGATCATAAGAGATACTCTGTTACCCTCCGTTCAAAAGTATCAAATAGATTAATTGTATTTTTACTCAAATAGTAATAAGCAGATTTCTATATACTGATAGAATGACAGATTCGGGTACTGAATTGTATTTGAAAAACGATCCTAGTGCCCATCGCTGGTTCGAAACTTAGTCCCGTAATAAAGTGGGAAAAAGTAAATGCGAGAGAGCGGTTGTTTGGCACAGTTGGTGTCACCGCCTGATACTTAAGCAGCTGATAAATCGACCTTTATAATAGAATCTAATAGTCATGGCTATGAGACTATATAGGTGAGGTAAGAAAGAATAAACCTCTAGACCGTGGTAACTACATGTTAACCACAATTTTTTGTAAAATATAGTTTATAGGCCTACAGTACACTGATGTATGTTCCTGCAAGCAGAAGCGTTATTACCCCGCGTTCCCGGGTAAATACCTCAAAAAAGAATGGCCTAACCCAGTGATGGAGAACCTATGGCACGCGTGCCAAAGTTGGCACGCGAGATCATAAATACTGGCACGCGACGCATTCCGAAAAAAAACGGCGCAAAATGTTTTTTTCACAAACTTACTGCCATGCCAATTTTAAACCTATCTTTATTCAAAAACAGCGTTGATTAAAGCCCTTGTGGAATTATTTTTAAGTGTTGCTTTGTTTAATAAATTAAATCGTATAATTTTGCATTAGCCTACATTTTATATTTAGTTGGATTGCAGGTAGTTAAGATCGCTTAGGTCTACATAACATTACTCAGCAATTGTAGCATGAGGGGAAACCAAATTTTGACTGGAGGTGCCTGGAACAAAGCGATAGTAGGCCTATAGTCGTGCGTTGGCTACGCGTGATCTATTTACCACAAGTTTTGGTCGCGGTAGTCTAACTAAACGTTCTTGTTTATTGAAAACTGATGTTTATGAAACGGCTGGCACGCCGGGACAGACAAATTAATTTATGCTGCAAATGTGGCACGCGGCCTCAAAAATCTTTAACTCTTTTTTGAAAAATCCCCATTTAATAAATTCCACAGAAACTAGTGATCAGACACATTATGCTTTTATTATAATAAGAAAATATCCAATCGAGTTAACTCTTCTAGTGGTGCCAGCTAATATGTTTTGGATCTACAGTGGAAAATTCTGGGTAAATTGCGCAAGGCAAATTCACAAGAGACCCAAAAATATAAACACAGCAGCCGTTTTGCGAATGTTCGGCATCGGTTATTCTATAACAGTCGATATTTATGAACTGGCGAGGAATATTTACTTTAAATTGTAGGCAAATTTGTAGGTGAATAAAATAAACTGAGAAAGTGGAAAACTATATACCGCAAGTTACCACCAAAAATCCGTTAACGTTTATTATTCTGATTTAAAATGTTGTAAAACCGTTACTGATTTGCATGTAACGCTTGGTTGTTTTGGTGGATCTGAACCTGAATAGCGGGAACTTTCATTGGTCGCACTTGAGCTTTGTATTCTATTGCGGTTGCTTTATATGGCAAAGAAAGGATTTAACAATATCTATACACCTTTAACGAACCAGTTCATATATATAGACTATATAGGCTTATAAGCATTTGTGTAACATAAGTATAATCAAAAGTAAAGTTTGTAGAAGTTTTAGTTCAATTCTTGTTGCTGTATTCGGTAATATAAGTACAAAGTATATACATTTGTTTACTGACTTATCTGTAACGTAAACATTTGCCGAAAACGAATAAGTTAGAAATTTGAGTTTTAATAGAAATTGATAATTGTACCTGTATTTTAGATATTAATTAGACTCATTTTTACTTAGATTATCAGTTTTAAATAAAAACATGTATTTGGTTAATCTACAAATTTTTAAAGTGAAAAAGAAGAGATTGTTGCCGATTCTTATTTTGCTCTCATTCTGTATATCTGCATTTGTGCTAAGAAGTCGTCGTCTTAACTTCAACGATGCAGAAATTACACGCATAACTTTGGATGATGTGTTTATTACGATTAAAACAAGCAAGCAATTCCATGACAATCGTCTCAAAGTCATCCTTAATACATGGTTCAACCAAGCACGGGAACAAACGTACATTATCACAGACGACGATCTAGAATTAAACATCACCACCAACGGACATGCGATTAACAGCGGCTGCGGCAAAACTCATGGACTTTCAGATTTAAGTTGTAAAACGGGGGTAGAATATGATTTGTACATGAAGAGTGGTAAAAAATGGTGGTGTCATTTCGACGACGACAACTACGTTAACGTTGGTGGCTTGGTTGATTTATTAAGAGAACTGGACTGGAGAAAAGATGTTTATTTAGGCAGAAGAAGCATATTGACTGACTTTAAGGGACAGTTTCGAGGAAAAACTGTATATTTTGTTTTCGCTACTATGGGCGCTGGTGTTTGCATTTCAAATTCGTTAGCTGAAAAAATGGAGCCGTGGGCTGGAAACGGTAAATTTCTAGCGACTTCTAGAGCATTGGGCCACGCAGATGACTGTACTCTAGGGTTCATCATCACTAACCGGTTAAAAGTAAATTTAACCGTCACTAACCTATTTCATTCGCACATGGAACAACTTGCCAAATTAGATCCTACCACACTACAAAAGCAAGTGGTGTTTGGTCACCGAACACCAAACATCCTAAACATCTCATCCAACCTGACCAATACCAAGGTGTTTGATGTAAATGTTGACCCCACAAGATTTTATTCGGTGCACTGTCTTATACGTCCGGAATCATTTTTCTGTGAATTTGCCAAAATGAAGTAATCTGTAGCAGACGACATAAAGTAGTGATACAGTAAAGGCATCAGTGCTGTTTATATCCTAGGCGACAATTTAATAAATGGACATCTTTGACTGGCGGTTATTGTGATTTATGCCAGCCTTCAGTGATTTAGATCACACTTATAGGGATACATCAGATTTAACTGTATAACTGCAGTGATGGAATTCAAGAGTTTCGCATGGGTTCGGTCGAACCCGTTCTTGGAACGTCGGGATAATCACCGATCCGATTCTTGCCTTTTTACAGACATTAGACATTTTAGGGAACCTGTTGTTATTAAGTACGATACAAAAGATAACCTGTTCTTGAAATTTTGAATCCCATCACTGTATAACTGTATATATGTTTCAGCACAGCACCACTAACCATGCTGTGTCGTTTCGAGGTGATGTAATTTTGCTGTATATCTTAATAAATTGGGTTTGTTAGTAAGAGATACATATTTTGTATGCAGTAGGTTGGAATCGGTGGTCTATTTAAGTCGGATAGAATAGGTTAGGCTTAGGATATTTATGTTTATCCCCGTGAATGAAAAATCACCGTGCCATCTGAAACTGGACAAATTTGCCAAATTACCGTTCTCAAAAGTTCGATATAAGTTTGTATTAGTTTGCGGTAAACACCTTTTGTATGATATAATGATAATAAACACCTTTTCTACGCAGGAAACGCTTCTAGACACTGTGTAAGCCACTTTATTTCAGCACCTGAGCGATACGTACATTGAGACGATACGCAGGTGTTCACCATGCAAATCAAAAGGCTGATATATGTGGGGGGTGAAGTGGTAGCTTCTTTATTAGCAGTAACACACAATAAAAAGGAACTCGTTGCATAAACCCAAAGCGTCCAGCCACAAAAAGAAGATGAAAAGGGCAATGCGTAATGACGTCACACATTATGTAAAATGGATGACAGGAGGTCGCTACAAGGTATTTATTGAACTGTCAGCAATATTGAAATCAAGTATCCGATAATATTAAAATCAGTACAATAAAAGAAGTAACGAAATAAAAACATTAGTTGCAAATACAAAATAAAGGGGTATTTAATTTGACGCTGGTTATTTCGGGGCGCGACTGTTGTTTATAATTTGAGCAAAATTCCAAACCATTCGATCTAATGGATTTATACGGATTGTCGAGGTTACACAAAATGTTAAACTGATTTAAATCCAGAAATCTCTGTCTAAAATGGACGATATTATGACTTTATCTTGTGTATTCTCGATTGTCGTTTACCCAATTCGATATAGACACCACATCCTGTGCCATATCAAATATATCATTGTATAGGAGCAATCTGTTGTCATTTCCCACGGAAATTATAAATCATCCAGCTACCTTAGGTTATTTCTACTTACTTGGTTTATACTTAATCACACACTTGCAGAAATATTAATGACCCACAGCAGTTGGTACAAACGCTTTGTATTAAAACCACGCGATAATAAGAGATACTCTGTTACCCTCCGTTTAAAAGTTTCAAATAAATTAATTCTATTTTTACTCAAATAGTAATAAGTCGTGATCTATATACTGATAGAATGACAGATTCGCGTAATGATTGGTATTTGAAAAACGGTCCTAGTGCCCATCGCTGGTTCGAAACTTAGTGCGGTAATAAAAAGATAAGGAAAAGCAAGGAGAACGGTTGTTTGGCACTGACAAAATCGACCTTTATAAAAGAATCTAATAGTCGTATCTCTGAGGCTAGATGTGGTAAGAAAGAATAAACAACTAGACCGTGGTAACTACATGTTAACCACAATTTTTGCAAAATATAGTTTATACAGTACACTGTATGTTCCCGCCAAGCAGAAGCGTTTGGATCCCCGGCTACCTCTTTAATATTAAACCTGGTATATATTTTGTACATCCATGGTGTATAGCATTTATTTCTGCAAGCAGAAAATTAAGGATCCTCAAATTATCTATCTACACTAGGCATTCGTATTCCTAGGAAACAGTGTTTTAGTATAATTATGGGTTAAACTCGAAGGGAACCCATACTGATGTTACTCCGTTTTTTTTCGCAAGGGAAATTCGCGAGAGACCCATAAATATAAACACAGCAGTCGTTTTGCGAATGTTCGGCATCGGTTTTTCTATAACAGTCGATATTTCGAAACTGGTAAGGATTATTTACTTTAAATTGTAAGGAAAGTTGTAGGTGAATAAAATAAACTGAGAAAGTGGGAAAGTATATACCGCAAGTTACCACCAAAAATCCGTTAACGTTTATTATTGTGATTAAAAATGTTTAAAACCATTACTGATTTGCATAAATAATGCTTGGTTGTTTTGGTGGATCTGAACCTGAATAGCTGGAATTTCATTGGTTGCACTTAAACTTTCTATTATTCTATCGCGGTTGCTTTATGTGCCAAAGAAAGGATTTGGCCATATCAATTTATATTTTACGGACCGGTTCATATATATAGACTATATAGGCTTATAATCATGTGTGTAACATAAGTATAATCAAAAGTAAAGTTTGTAGAAGTTTTAGTTCAATTCTTGTTGCTGTATTCGGTAATATAAGTACAAAGTATATACATTTGTTTACTGACTTATCTGTAACGTAAACATTTGCCGAAAACAAATAAGTTGGAAATTTGAGTTTTTAATAGAAATTGATAATTGTACCTGTATTTTAGATATTAATTAGACTCATTTTTACTCAGATTATCAGTTTTAAATAAAACATGTATTTGGTTAATCTACAAATTTTTAAAGTGAAAAAGAAGAGATTGTTGCCGATTCTTATTTTGCTCTCATTCTGTATATCTGTATTTGTGCTAAGAAGTCGTCGTCTTAACTTCAACGATGCAGAAATTACACGCATAACTTTGGATGATGTGTATATTACGATTAAAACAAGACCAGCATTGTCATGACATCGTCT
>CH003389.1:16875-31271 GCA_000149265.1 Ciona savignyi
GTCATCCTTAATACCTTGGTTCAACCAAGCACGGGAACAAACGTACATTATCACAGACGACGATCTAGAATTAAACATCACCACCAACGGACATGCGATTAACAGCGGCTGCGGGAAAACTCATGGACTTTCAGATTTAAGTTGTAAAACGGGGGTAGAATATGATTTGTACATGAAGAGTGGTAAAAAATGGTGGTGTCATTTTGACGACGACAACTACGTTAATGTTGGTGGCTTGGTTGATTTATTAAGAGAACTGGACTGGAGAAAAGATGTTTATTTAGGCAGAAGAAGCATATTGACTGACTTTAAGGGACAGTTTCGAGGAAAAACTGTATATTTTGTATTCGCTACTATGGGCGCTGGTGTTTGCATTTCAAAGTCGTTAGCTGAAAAAATGGAGCCGTGGGCTGGAAACGGTAAATTTCTAGCGACTTCTAGAGCATTGGGCCACGCAGATGACTGTACTCTAGGGTTCATCATCACCAACCGGTTAAAAGTAAATTTAACCGTCACTAACCTGTTTCATTCGCACATGGAACAACTTGCCAAATTAGATCCTACCACACTACAAAAGCAAGTGGTGTTAAGCCACGGAGCCCCAAACATCCTAAACATTACATCCAACCTGACCAACACAAAGGTGTTTGATCTGAATGTTGACCCCACAAGATTTTATTCCGTGCACTGTCTTGTACGTCCGGAATCATTTTTCTGTGAATTTGCCAAAATGAAGTAATCTGTAGCAGACGACATAAAGTAGTGATACAGTAAAGGCATCAGTGATGTTTATATCCTAGGTGACAATTTAATATATGGACATCTTTGACTGGCGGTTATTGTGATTAATGCCAGCCTACAGTTATTCAGATCACACTAATAGGGATACATCAGATTTAACTGTATAACTGCAGCAGTGATGGGATTCAAGAGGTTCGCATGGGTTCGGTCGAACCCGTTCTTGGAACGTCGGGATAATCACCGATTCGAGTCTTGCCTTTTTACAGACATTAGACCTGTTAGGGAACCTGTTGTTATTAAGTACGATACAAAAGAGAACCTGTTCTTGAAATTTTGAATCCCATCACTGTATAACTGTATATATGTTTCAGCACAGCACCGTTAACCATGCTGTGCCGTTTCGAGGTGATGTAATTTTGCTGTATGTCTTAATAAATTGGGTTTGTTAGTAAGAGATACATATTTTGTAACCAGTAGGTTGGAATCGGTGGTACTTTTAAGTCGGATGGAATAGGTTAGGATATTTATGTTTATCCCCGTGAATGAAAAATCACCGTGCCGTCTGAAACTGGACAAATTTGCCAAATTACCGTTCTCAAAAGTTCGATAAAAGTTTGTATTAGTTTGCGGTAAACACCTTTTGTATGATATAATTATAATAAACACCTTTACTACACAGGGAACGCTTCTAGACACTGTGTAAGCCACTTTATTTCAGCACCTGAGCGATACGTACATTGAGACGCTACACAGGTGCAAACCATGCACATCAAAAGGCTGATATATGTAGGGGGTGAAGTGGTAGCTTCTTTATTAGCAGTAACACACAATAAAAAGGAACTGGTTGCATAAACCCAAAGCGACCAGGCACATAAAGAAGATGAAAAAGGCAATGCGTAATGACGTCACACATTATGTAAAATGGATGACGGGAGGTCGCTACAAGATATTTCTTGAACTGTCAGCAATATTTTAATCAAGTATCCGACAAAATTAAAATCAGTACAATTTAAGAAGTAAAAAAAAACATTTGTTGCAAATACAAAAGAAAGGGGTATTTAATTTGACGCTGGTGATAACGGGGCGCGACTGTTGTTTATAATTTGAGTGAAATTCCAAACCATTCGATACAATGGATTTATACGGATTGTCGAGGTTACACAAAATGTCAAAATGATTTAAATCCAAAAAGCTCTGTCTAAAATGAACGATATTATGACTATATCTTGTGTACTCTAGATTGTCGTTTACCCAATTCGATATAGACACCACATCCTGTGCCATATCAAATATATCATTGTATAGGAGCAATCTGTTGTCACTTCCCACGGAAATTATAAATCATCCAGCTACCTTAGATTATTTTTACTTACTTGGTTTGTACTTAATCACACACTTGCAGAAAAATTAATGACCCACAGCAGTTGGTACAAACGTTTTGTATTAAAACTGGCCCACGACGCGATCATAAGAGATACTCTGTTACCCTCCGTTCAAAAGTATCAAATAGATTAATTGTATTTTTACTCAAATAGTAATAAGCAGATTTCTATATACTGATAGAATGACAGATTCGGGTACTGAATTGTATTTGAAAAACGGTCCTAGTGCCCATCGCTGGTTCGTAACATAGTTCCGTAATAAAGTGGGAAAAAGTAAATGCGAGAGAGCGGTTGTTTGGCACAGTTGGTGTCACCACCTGATACTTAAGCAGCTGATAAATCGACCTTTATAAAAGAATCTAATAGTCGTGGCTATGAGACTATATGTGAGGTAAGAAAGAATAAACAACTAGACCGTGGTAACTACATGTTAACCACAATTTTTTGTAAAATATAGTTTATACAGTACACTGATGTATGTTCCTGCAAGCAGAAGCGTTATTACCCCGCGTCCCCGGGTAAATACCTCAAAAAAGAATGGCCTAACCCAGTGATGGAGAACCTATGGCACGCGTGCCAAAGTTGGCACGCGAGATCGTAAATACTGGCACGCGACGCATTCCGAAAAAAAACGGCGCAAAATGTTTTTTTTCACAAACTTACTGCCATGCCAATTTTAAACCTATCTTTATTCAAAAACAGCTTCGATTAAAAGCCCTTGTGGAATTATTTTTAAGTGTTGCTTTGTTTAATAAATTAAATCGTATAATTTTGCATTAGCCTACATTTTATATTTAGTTGGATTGCAGGTAGTTAAGATCGCTTAGGTCTACATAACATTACACAGCAATTGTAGCATGAGGGAAAACCAAATTTTGACTGGAGGTGCCTGGAACAAAGCAATAGTAGGCCTATAGTCGTGCGTTGGCTACGCGTGATCTATTTACCACAAGTTTTGGTCGCGGTAGTCTAACTAAACGTTCTTGTTTATTGAAAACTGATGTTTATGAAACGGCTGGCACGCCGGGACAGACAAATTCATTTATGCTGCAAATGTGGCACGCGGCCTCAAAAAGGTTCGCCATCACTGGCCTAACCGATCCTAAATACACTCTTATTAAGCATTTAAATGAGGTGAAAATACAAAACTTAGATAAATATAAACAAAATGTAAAAAAAAAGTTCGTTTGTCCCACACCTATCTTTAACTCTTTTTTGAAAAATCCCCATTTAATAAATTCCACAGAAACTAGTGATCAGACACATTATGCTTTTATTATAATAAGAAAATATCCAATCGAGTTAACTCTTCTAGTGGTGCCAGCTAATATGTTTTGGATCTACAGTGGAAAATTCTGGGTAAATTGCGCAAGGCAAATTCACAAGAGACCCAAAAATATAAACACAGCAGCCGTTTTGCGAATGTTCGGCATCGGTTATTCTATAACAGTCGATATTTCTGAACTGGTGAGGATTATTTACTTTAAATTATAGGCAAATTTGTAGGTGAATAAAATAAACTGAGAAAGTGGAAAACTATATACCGCAAGTTACCACCAAAAATCCGTTAACGTTTATTATTCTGATTTAAAATGTTGTAAAACCGTTACTGATTTGCATATAATGCTTGGTTGTTTTGGTGGATCTGAACCTGAATAGCGGGAACTTTCATTGGTCGCACTTGAGCTTTGTATTCTATTGCGGTTGCTTTATATGGCAAAGAAAGAACTTGACCATATCAATTTATATTTTACGGACCGGTTCATATATATAGACTATATAGGCTTATAAGCATGTGTGTAACATAAGTATAATCAAAAGTAAAGTTTGTAGGAGTTTTAGTTCAATTATTGTTGCTGTATTCGGTAATATAAGTACAAAGTATATGCATTTGTTTACTGACTTATCTGTAACGTAAACATTTGCAGAAAACGCAATAAAGTTAGAAATTTAAAGTTTAAATAGAAATTAAAATTTGTATCTGTATTTTTGTTATTTATTAGACTCGCTTTTACTCAGATTAGCAATGTAAAATAAAAACATGTATTTGGTTAATGTACAAATTTTTAAAGTGAAAAAGAAGAGATTGTTGCCGATTCTTATTTTGCTCTCATTCTGTATAGCTGCATTTGTGCTAAGAAGTCGTCGTCTTAACTTCAACGATGCAGAAATTACACGCATTACATTGGATGATGTGTTTATCACGATTAAAACAAGCAAGCAATTCCATGACAATCGTCTCAAAGTCATCCTTAATACATGGTTCAACCAAGCACGGGAACAAACGTACATTATCACAGACGACGATCTAGAATTAAACATCACCACCAACGGACATGCGATTAACAGCGGCTGCGGGAAAACTCATGGACTTTCAGATTTAAGTTGTAAAACGGGGGTAGAATATGATTTGTACATGAAGAGTGGTAAAAAATGGTGGTGTCATTTTGACGACGACAACTACGTTAATGTTGGTGGCTTGGTTGATTTATTAAGAGAATTGGACTGGAGAAAAGATGTTTATTTAGGCAGAAGAAGCATATTGACTGACTTTAAGGGACAGTTTCGAGGAAAAACTGTATATTTTGTGTTCGCTATACTATGGGCGCTGGTGTTTGCATTTCAAATTCGTTAGCTGAAAAAATGGAGCCGTGGGCGGGAAACGGTAAATTTCTAGCGACTTCTAGAGCATTGGGCCACGCAGATGACTGTACTCTAGGGTTCATCATCACCAACCGGTTAAAAGTAAATTTAACCGTCACTGACCTTTTTTATTCGCACATGGAACAACTTGCCAAATTAGATCCTACCACACTACAAAAGCAAGTGGTGTTTGGTCACCGAACACCAAACATCCTAAACATCTCATCAAACCTGACCAACACAAAGGTGTTTGATGTAAATGTTGACCCCACAAGATTTTATACCGTGCACTGTCTTCTACGTCCGGAATCATTTTTCTGTGTATTTGCCAAAATGAAGTAATCTGTAGCAGACGGCATAAAGTAGTGATACAGTAAAGGCATCAGTGTTGTGTATATCCTAGGCGACAATTTAATAAATGGACATCTTTGACTGGCGGTTATTGTGATTTTTGCCAGCCTTCAGTCATTTAGATCACACTAATAGGGATACATCAGATTTAACTGTATAACTGCAGTGATGGAATTCAAGAGGTTCGCATGGGTTCGGTCGAACCCGTTCTTGGAACGTCGGGATAATCACCGATTCAATTCTTGCCTTTTTACAGACATTAGACCTTTTAGGGAACCCCTTGTTAGTAAGTACGATACAAAAGATAACCTGTTCTTTAAATTTTGAATCCCATCACTGTATAACTGTATATATGTTTCAGCACAGCACCACTAACCATGCTGTGCCGTTTCGAGTTGATGTAATTTTGCTGTATGTCTTACTAAATTGGGTTTGTTAGTAAGAGATACATATTTTCTATGCAGTAGGTTGGAATCGGTGGTCTATTTAAGTCGGATAGAATAGGTTAGGATATTTATGTTTATCCCCCTGAATGAAAAATCATTGTGCCGCCTGAAACTTGACAGATTTGCCAAATTACCGTTCTCAAAAGTTCGATATAAGTTTGTATTAGTTTGCGGTAAACACCTTTTGTATGATATAATTATAATAAACACCTTTACTACGCAGGAAACGCTTCTAGACACTGTGTAAGCCACTTTATTTCAGCACCTGAGCGATACGTACATTGATACGCTACGCAGGTGCAAACCATGCACATCAAAAGGCTGATATATGTAGGGGGTGAAGTGGTAGCCTCTTTATTAGCAGTAACACACAATAAAAAGAAACTGGTTGCATAAACCCAAAGCGACCAGCCACAAAAAGAAGATGAAAAAGGCAGTGCGTAATGACGTCACACATTATGTAAAATGGATGACAGGAGGTCGCTACAAGATATTTATTGAACTGTCAGCAATATTGAAATCAAGTATCCGATAATATTAAAATCAGTACAATAAAAGAAGTAACGAAATAAAAACATTAGTTGCAAATACAAAATAAAGGGGTATTTAATTTGACGCTGGTTATTTCGGGGCGCGACTGTTGTTTATAATTTTGGCAAAAATCCAAACCATTAGATCTAATGGATTTATACGGATTGTCGAGGTTACACAAAATGTTAAACTGATTTAAATCCAGAAATCTCTGTCTAAAATGGACGATATTATGACTATATCTTGTGTATTCTCGATTGTCGTTTACCCAATTCGATATAGACACCACATCCTGTGCCATATCAAATATATCATTGTATAGGAGCAATCTGTTGTCATTTCCCACGGAAATTATAAATCATCCAGCTACCTTAGATTATTTCTACTTACTTGGTTTGTACTTAATCACACACTTGCAGAAATTTTAATGACCCACAGCAGTTGGTACAAACGCTTTGTATTAAAACCACGCGATAATAAGAGATACTCTGTTACCCTCCGTTCAAAAGTATCAAATAGATTAATTGTATTTTTACTCAAATAGTAATAAGCAGATTTCTATATACTGATAGAATGACAGATTCGGGTACTGAATTGTATTTGAAAAACGGTCCTAGTGCCCATCGCTGGTTCGAAACTTAGTCCCGTAATAAAGTGGGAAAAAGTAAATGCGAGAGAGCGGTTGTTTGGCACAGTTGGTGTCACCACCTGATACTTAAGCAGCTGATAAATCGACCTTTATAAAAGAATCTAATAGTCGTGGCTATGAGACTATAGGTGAGGTAAGAAAGAATAAACAACTAGACCGTGGTAACTACATGTTAACCACAATTTTTTGTAAAATATAGTTTATACAGTACACTGATGTATGTTCCTGCAAGCAGAAGCGTTATTACCCCGCGTTCCCGGGTAAATACCTCAAAAAAGAATGGCCTAACCCAGTGATGGAGAACCTATGGCACGCGTGCCAAAGTTGGCACGCGAGATCATAAATACTGGCACGCGACGCATTCCGAAAAAAAACGGCGCAAAATGTTTTTTTTCACAAACTTACTGCCATGCCAATTTTAAACCTATCTTTATTCAAAAACAGCTTCGATTAAAGCCCTTGTGGAATTATTTTTAAGTGTTGCTTTGTTTAATAAATTAAATCGTATAATTTTGCATTAGCCTACATTTTATATTTAGTTGGATTGCAGGTAGTTAAGATCGCTTAGGTCTACATAACATTACACAGCAATTGTAGCATGAGGGAAAACCAAATTTTGACTGGAGGTGCCTGGAACAAAGCGATAGTAGGCCTATAGTCATGCGTTGGCTACGCGTGATCTATTTACCACAAGTTTTGGTCGCGGTAGTCTAACTAAACGTTCTTGTTTATTGAAAACTGATGTTTATGAAATGGCTGGCACGCCGGGACAGACAAATTCATTTATGCTGCAAATGTGGCACGCGGCCTCAAAAAGGTTCGCCATCACTGACCTAACCGATCCTAAATACACTCTTATTAAGCATTTAAATGAGGTGAAAATACAAAACTTAGATAAATATAAACAAAATTAAAAAAAAAAGTTCGTTTGTCCCACACCTATCTTTAACTCTTTTTTGAAAAATCCCCATTTAATAAATTCCACAGAAACTAGTGATCAGACACATTATGCTTTTATTATAATAAGAAAATATCCAATCGAGTTAACTCTTCTAGTGGTGCCAGCTAATATGTTTTGGATCTACAGTGGAAAATTCTGGGTAAATTGCGCAAGGCAAATTCACAAGAGACCCAAAAATATAAACACAGCAGCCGTTTTGCGAATGTTCGGCATCGGTTATTCTATAACAGTCGATATTTCTGAACTGGCGAGGAATATTTACTTTAAATTGTAGGCAAATTTGTAGGTGAATAAAATAAACTGAGAAAGTGGAAAACTATATACCGCAAGTTACCACCAAAAATCCGTTAACGTTTATTATTCTGATTTAAAATGTTGTAAAACCGTTACTGATTTGCATATAACGCTTGGTTGTTTTGGTGGATCTGAACCTGAATAGCGGGAACTTTCATTGGTCGCACTTGAGCTTTGTATTCTATTGCGGTTGCTTTATGTGCCAAAGAAAGAACTTGACCATATCAATTTATATTTTACGGACCGGTTCATATATATAGACTATATAGGCTTATAAGCATGTGTGTAACATAAGTATAATCAAAAGTAAAGTTTGTAGGAGTTTTAGTTCAATTATTGTTGCTGTATTCGGTAATATAAGTACAAAGTATATGCATTTGTTTACTGACTTATCTGTAACGTAAACATTTGCCGAAAACGAATAAGTTAGAAATTTAAAGTTTAAATAGAAATTAAAATTTGTATCTGTATTTTTGTTATTTATTAGACTCGCTTTTACTCAGATTAGCAATGTAAAATAAAAACATGTATTTGGTTAATGTACAAATTGTTAAAGTGAAAAAGAAGAGATTGCTGACGATTCTTATTTTTCTCTCATTCTGTATAACTGCATTTGTTCTAAGAAGTCGTCGTCTTCACTTCAACGATGCAGAAATTACACGCATAACTTTGGATGATGTGTTTATTACGGTTAAAACAAGCAAGCAATTCCATGACAATCGTCTCAAAGTCATCCTTAATACGTGGTTCAACCAAGCACGGGAACAAACGTACATTATCACAGACTACGACGATCTAGAATTAAACATCACCACCAACGGACATGCGATTAACAGCGGCTGCGGGAAAACTCATGGACTTTCAGATTTAAGTTGTAAAACGGGGGTAGAATATGATTTGTACATGAAGAGTGGTAAAAAATGGTGGTGTCATTTTGACGACGACAACTACGTTAATGTTGGTGACTTGGTTGATTTATTAAGAGAATTGGACTCTAGAAAAGATGTTTATTTAGGCAGAAGAAGCATATTGACTGACTTTAAGGGACAGTTTCGAGGAAAAACTGTATATTTTGTATTCGCTACTATGGGCGCTGGTGTTTGCATTTCAACGGCGTTAGCTGACAAAATGGAGCCGTGGGCCGGAAACGGTAAATTTCTAGCGACTTCTAGAGCATTGGGTCACGCAGATGACTGTACTCTAGGGTTCATCATCACCAACCGGTTAAGAGTAAATTTAACCGTCACTAACCTATTTCATTCGCACATGGAACAACTTGCCAAATTTAGATCCTACCACAGCTACAAAAGCAAGTGGTGTTTGGTCACCGAACACCACAAACATTTCCTATAACATCTCATCCAACCTGACCAACACCAAGGTGTTTGATGTAAATGTTGACCCCACAAGAATTTTATTCCGTGCACTGTCTTATACGTCCGGAATCATTTTTCTGTGAATTTGCCAAAATGAAGTAATCTGTAGCAGACGACATAAAGTATTAATACAGTAAAGGCATCAGTGCTGTTTATATCCTAGGCGACAATTTAATAAATGGACATCTTTGACTGGCGGTTATTGTGATATTATGCCAGCCTTCAGTCATTTAGATCACACTAATAGGGATACATCAGATTTAACTGTATAACTGCAGTGATGGAATTCAAGAGGTTCGCATGGGTTCGGTCGAACCCGTTTCTTGGAACGTCGGGGATAATCACCGATTCGATTCTTGCTTTTTTACAGACATTAGACATTTTAGGGAACATGTTGTTATTAAGTACGATACAAAAGATAACCTGTTCTTGAAATTTTGAATCCCATCACTGTATAACTGTATATATGTTTCAGCACAGCACCACTAACCATGCTGTGCCGTTTCGAGTTGGTGCAATTTTGCTGTATGTCTTAATAAATTGGGTTTGCAAGTAAGAGATACATATTTTGTATGCAGTAGGTTGGAATCGGTGGTCTATTTAAGTCGGAATAAAATATTTATGTTTATCCCCGTGAATAAAAATCACCGTGCCATCTGAAACTTGACAAATTTGCCAAATTACCGTTCTCAAAAGTTCGATATAAGTTTGTATTAGTTTGCGGTAAACACCTTTTGTATGATATAATTATAATAAACACCTTTTCTACGCAGGAAACGCTTCTAGACACTGTGTAAGCCACTTTATTTCAGCACCTGAGCGATACGTACATTGAGTTGAAATCAAGTATCCGATAATATTAAAATCAGTACAATAAAAGAAGTAACGAAATAAAAACATTAGTTGCAAATACAAAATAAAGGGGTATTTAATTTGACGCTGGTTATTTCGGGGCGCGACTGTTGTTTATAATTTGAGCAAAATTCCAAACCATTCGATCTAATGGATTTATACGGATTGTCGAGGTTACACAAAATGTTAAACTGATTTAAATCCAGAAATCTCCGTCTAAAATGGACGATATTATGACTATATCTTGTGTATTCCCGATTGTCGTTTACCCAATTCGATATAGACACCACATCCTGTGCCATATCAAATATATCATTGTATAGGAGCAATCTGTTGTCATTTCCCACGGAAATTATAAATCATCCAGCTACCTTAGATTATTTCTACTTACTTGGTTTGTACTTAATCACACACTTGCAGAAATATTAATGACCCACAGCAGTTGGTACAAACGCTTTGTATTAAAACCACGCGATAATAAGAGATACTCTGTTACCCTCCGTTCAAAAGTATCAAATAGATTAATTCTATTTTTACTGAAATAGTAATAAGTCGAGATCTATATACCGATAGAATGACAGATTCGCGTAATGATTGGTATTTGAAAAACGGTCCTAGTGCCCATCGCTGGTTCAAAACTTAGTGCGGTAATAAAAAGATAAGGAAAAGCAAGGAGAGCAATTGTTTGGCACCGTTGATGTCACCACCTGATACTTAAGCAGCTGATAAAAACGACCTTTATAAAATAATCTAATAGTCGTGGCTATGAGGCTAGATGTGGTTAGAAAGAATAAACAACTAGACAGTGCCAACAACATGTTAACCACAACTTTTGCAAAATATAATTTATACAGTACACTGTATGTTCCTGCTAAGCAAAAGCGTTTGGATTCCCGGCTACCTTTTTAATATTAAACCTGGTATATAGTTTGTACATCCATGGTGTAAAGCATTTATTTCTGCAAGCAGAAAATTAAGGATCCTCAAATTATCTCTACACTAGGCATTCGTATTCCTAGGAAACAGTGTTTTAGTATAATTATGGGTTAAACTCGAAGGGAACCCATACTGATGTTACTCCGTTTTTTTTCGCAAGGGAAATTCGCAAAAGACCCATAAATATAAACACAGCAGTCGTTTTGCGAATGTTCGGCATCGGTTTTTCTATAACAGTCGATATTTCGAAACTGGTAAGGATTATTTACTTTAAATTGTAAGGAAAGTTGTAGGTGAATAAAATAAACTGAGAAAGTGGGAAAGTATATACCGCAAGTTACCACCAAAAATCCGTTAACGTTTATTATTGTGATTAAAAATGTTTAAAACCATTACTGATTTGCATAAATAATGCTTGGTTGTTTTGGTGGATCTGAACCTGAATAGCTGCAATTTCATTGGTTGCACTTAAACTTTCTATTATTCTATCGCGGTTGCTTTATGTGCCAAAGAAAGGATTTGACGATATCAATTTATATTTTACGAACCGGTTCTTATATATAGACCATATAGGCTTATAAGCATGTGTGTAACATAAGTATAATTAAAAGTAAAGTTTGTAGAAGTTTTAGTTCAATTCTTGTTGGTGTCTTCGGTAAGATAAGTAAAAAGTATATACATTTGTTTACTGACTTATCTGTAACGTAAACATTTGCCGAAAACGAATAAGTTAGAAATTTGAGTTTTTATTAGAAATTGATAATTGTACCTGTATTTTTGATATTAATTAGACTCATATTTACTCAGATTATCAGTTTTGAATAAAAACATGTATATGGTTTATGTACAAATTTCTAAAGTGAAAAAGAAGAGATTGCTGCCGATTCTTATTTTGCTCTCATTCTGTACATCTGCATTTGTTCTAAGAAGTCGTCGTCTTAACTTCAACGATGCAGAAATTACACGCATTACTTTGGATGATGTGTTTATTACGGTTAAAACAAGCAAGCAATTCCATGACAATCGTCTCAAAGTCATCCTTAATACATGGTTCAACCAAGCACGGGAACAAACATACATTATCACAGACGACGATCTAGAATTAAACATCACCACCAACTGACATGCGATTAACAGCGGCTGCGGGAAAACTCATGGACTTTCAGATTTAAGTTGTAAAACGGGAGTAGAATATGATTTGTACATGAAGAGTGGTAAAAATTGGTGGTGTCATTTTGACGACGACAACTACGTTAATGTTGGTGGCTTGGTTGATTTATTAAGAGAATTGGACTGGAGAAAAGATGTTTATTTAGGCAGAAGAAGCATATTGACTGACTTTAAGGGACAGTTTCGAGGAAAAACTGTATATTTTGTATTCGCTACTATGGGCGCTGGTGTTTGCATTTCAACGGCGTTAGCTGAAAAAATGGAGCCGTGGGCTGGAAACGGTAAATTTCTAGCGACTTCTAGAGCATTGGGTCACGCAGATGACTGTACTCTAGGGTTCATCATCACCAACCGGTTAAAAGTAAATTTAACCGTCACTAACCTATTTCATTCGCACATGGAACAACTTGCCAAATTAGATCCTACCACACTACAAAAGCAAGTGGTGTTTGGTCACCGAACACCAAACATCCTAAACATCTCATCCAACCTGACCAACACCAAGGTGTTTGATCTAAATGTTGACCCCACCAAGATTTTATTCGGTGCACTGTCTTATACGTCCGAGAATCATTTTTCTGTGAATTTGCCAAAATGAAGTAATCTGTAGCAGACGACATAAAGTAGTGATACAGTAAAGGCATCAGTGCTGTTTATATCCTAGGCGACAATTTAATAAATGGACATCTTTGACTGGCGGTTATTGTGATTTATGCCAGCCTTCAGTCATTTAGATCACACTAATAGGGATACATCAGATTTAACTGTATAACTGCAGTGATGGAATTCAAGAGGTTCGCATGGGTTCGGTCGAACCCGTTCTTGGAACGTCGGAATAATCACCGATCCAATTCTTGCCTTTTTACAGACATTAGACATTTTAGGGAACCTGTTGTTATTAAGTACGATACAAAAGATAACCTGTTCTTGAAATTTTGAATCCCATCACTGTATAACTGTATATATGTTTCAGCACAGCACCACTAACCATGCTGTGTCGTTTCGAGTTGATGCAATTTTGCTGTATATCTTAATAAATTGGGTTTATTAGTAAGAGATACATATTTTGTATGCAGTAGGTTGGAATCGGTGGTCTATTTAAGTCGGAATAAAATATTTATGTTTATCCTCGTGAATGAAAAATCACCGTGCCGCCTGAAACTTAACAGATTTACCATATTACCATTCTTAAAAGATTGATATAAGTTTGTATTAGTTTGCGGTAAACACCTTTTGTATGATATAATTATAATAAACACCTTTTCTACGCAGGAAACGCTTTTAGACACTGTGTAAGCCAGTTTATTTCAGCACCTGAGCGATACGTACATTGAGACGATACGCAGGTACAAACCATGCGAATCAAAAGGCTGATATATGTGGCGAGGGGTGACGTGGTAGCTTCTTTATTAGCAGTAACACACAATAAAAAGGAACTGGTTGCAGAAACCCAAAGCGTCCAGCCACAAAAAGAAGATGAAAAAGGCAGTGCGTAATGACGTCACATTATGTAAAATGGATGACAGGAGGTCGCTACAAGTTGTTTATTGAACTGTGAGCAATATTGAAATCAAGTATCCGACAAAATTAAAATCAGATCAATTTTAAGAAGTAAAAAAATAAAAATATTAGTTGCAACTGCAAAATAAGGGGGTATTTAATTTGACGCTGGTTATTACGGGGCGCGACTGTTGTTTATAATTTGAGCGAAATTCCAAACCATTCGATACAATGGGTTTATACGGGTTGTCGAGGTTGCACAAAATGTTGTGTTAAATCCATGCAGCTCTGTCTAAAAATGGCGATTTTCTAACCATATACTGTATTTTGTGCATTCTCTATTGTCGTTTACCCAATCCGGCATAAACACCACATCCTGTACCATATCAATAAACTATTATTATACTTGAGCAATCTGTTGCCATTTACATCGGAAGTTATAAATCATCCAGCTATCTAAGGATATTTCCACCTTTTTGATTTGTACTTAATCACACACTTGCAATCAAACAAAAATTAATGACCCACAGCAGTTTGTACAACCGTTTTGTATTAAAACTGGCC
>CH003389.1:31371-53700 GCA_000149265.1 Ciona savignyi
CGTACATTGAGACAATACATATGTGCAAACCATGCACATCAAAAGGCTGATATATGTAGGAGGTGAAGTGGCAGATTCTTTATTAGCAGTAACACACTAATGAAAAGCAATTCGTTGAATAAACCCAAAGCGGCCAGCCACAAAAAGAAGATAAAAAAGGCAATGCGTAATGACGTCACACATTATGTAAAATGGATGACAGGAGGTCGCTACAAGAGATTTATTGAACTGTCAGCAATATTGAAATAAATTATCCGACAAAATTAAAATCAGTACATTTAAGAAGTAAATAAAAACATTAGTTGTAAATGCAAAATAAAGTGGTATTTAATTTGACGCTGGTTATTACGGGGCGCGACTGTTGTTTATAATTTTAGCAAATTTCAAACCAACTCGATTTATTGGCTTTATACGGGTTGTCATTGTAACAAAACATGTTAAACTGATTTAAATCCATAAAGCCTCTGTCTAAAATGGGCGATGTTCTGACCGTGTATTGTGCGTTATCGATTGTCGTTTACCCAATTCGATATAAACACCACATTCTGTGCCATATCAATGAAATATTATTATACTTGAGCAATCTGTTGTCATTACCCACGGAAGTTATAAATCATCCAGCTATCTAAGAATATTTCTACTTATTTGATTTGTACTTAATCACACACTTGCAATCAAATAAGAATTAATGACACACATCATTTTGCACAACCGGTTTGTATTAACACTGGCCCACGACGCGATAATAAGAGATACTCTGTTACCCTCCCGTTCAAAAGTATCAAATAAACTAATTGTATTTTAACTGAAATAGTAATAAGCAGAGGTCTATATACCGATAGAATGTCAGATTCGCGTACTGAATTGCATTTGAAAAACGGTCCTAGTGCCCATCGCTGGTTCGAAACTTAGTGCGATAATAAAAAGGAAAAGTAAGTAAAAGCAGAGAGAGCGGTTGTTTAGCACAGTTGGTGTCACCACCTGATACTTAAGCAGCTGATAAATCGACCTTTATAAAAGAATCTAATAGTCGTGGCTATGAGGCTATAGGTGAGGTAAGAAAGAATAAACAACTAGACCGTGGTAACTACATGTTAACCACAATTTTTTGTAAAATATAGTTTGTACAGTACACTGTATGTTGCTGCCAAGCAAGAGCGTTTGGATCCTCGGTTACCCCTTTAAAATTACACCTGGTATATATTTTGTACATCCACGGTGTATATCGTTTGTTTCTGCAAACAGAAAATAAAGGATCCTCGAATTATCTATCTGCACTAGGCATTCGTATTCCTATGAAACAGTGTGTTAGTATATTTATGGGTTCCCTAAAATCCGGAGGGATTTTGTTCGTCACACTCGTGACCGTTTTATGTGCGACGCGCTCGTGACAGGCATATTATGTCGCCAGATTATAGACATGAAAGGGTTATCCAATCAGGTTAAAACTTACAGGAATTTGAACTGACAAGTTCTTATTTTGCAACGACTTATTTTGCAACGTTCTTATTTAATTTTAGAAAATCCGCAATGAAAATTCCCGCTATCGAAAAAATGTGAAAAAAGACCTATCTTTTGAAGTATTTAGATAAAATTGATAGATGTACAACAAGGATTAGAAAAACATAAATAGAATTTAAATTGCCCCGTGTTTCCGGGTAAATACCTCAAAATAGAAGTCTAAACGATCCTAAACACTCTTATTAAGCGTATAAATGAGGTGGAAACAAAGATTTGATAAATATTAAAAATGTTAATACAAGAGAAAAAATATTCGTTTGTCCCACACCTATCTTTAATTGTTTTCGGGGGAATCCCCATTTAGTAAATTCCACAGATATTTGTGATCGGACACATTTATGCTTATATATTAAGAAAGAAAATGTCCAATCGAGTTAACTCTTCTGGTGGTGTTAGCTAATATGGTTTGAATCTACAGTGGAAAATTCTGGGTAAATTGCGCAAGGGAAATTCACGAGAGACCAACAAATATAAACACAGCAGTCGTTTTGCGAATGTTCGGCATCGGTTATTCTATAACAATCGATATTTCTGAACTGGTGATGATTATTTACTTTAAATTGTAAGAAAAGTTGTAGGTGAATAAAATAAACTGAGAAAGTGGGAAACTATATACCGCAAGTAATTAACGAAATCCGTTAACCTTTATTATTGTGGTTAAAAATGTTTTAAACCCGTTAATGATTTCCATATAACGCTTGTTAATGATTTGCTTATAACGCTTTTTATTGTATAGCGGTTGCTTTATGTGATTAAGAAAGGATTTGACAATATCAATTCATCTATAACGAACCGGTCATATATATCTTCTATATAGGCTTATAAGCATGTGTGTAACATAAGTATAATCAAAAGTAGAGTTTGTAGGAGTTTTAGTTCAATTCTTGTTGCTGTATTCGGTAAGATAAGTACAAAGTATATACATATGTTTACTGACTTATCTGTAACGTAAACATTTGCCGAAAACGAATAAGTTAGAAATTTGAGTTTTTAATAGAAATTGATAATTGTACCTGTATTTTTGATATTTATTAGACTCGCTTTTACTCAGATTATCAGTTTTGAATAAAAACATGTATTTGGTTTATGTACAAATTTTTAAAGTAAAAAAAAAGAGATTGCTGGCGATTCTTATTTTGCTTTCTTTCTGTATATCTGCATTTGTGCTAAGAAGTCGTCGTCTTAACTTCAACGATGCAGAAATTACACAAATAACTTTGGATGATGTGTTTATTACGATTAAAACAAGCAAGCAATTCCATGACACTCGTCTCAAAGTCATTCTTAATACGTGGTTCAACCAAGCACGGGAACAAACCTACATTATCACAGACGACGATCTAGAATTAAACATCACCACCAACTGACATGCGATTAACAGCGGCTGCGGGAAAACTCATGGACTTTCAGATTTAAGTTGTAAAACGGGGGTAGAATATGATTTGTACATGAAGAGTGGTAAAAATTGGTGGTGTCATTTTGACGACGACAACTACGTTAATGTTGGTGGCTTGGTTGATTTATTAAGAGAATTGGACTGGAGAAAAGATGTTTATTTAGGCAGAAGAAGCATATTGACTGACTTTAAGGGACAGTTTCGAGGAAAAACTGTATATTTTGTATTCGCTACTATGGGCGCTGGTGTTTGCATTTCAACGGCGTTAGCTGAAAAAATGGAGCCGTGGGCTGGAAACGGTAAATTTCTAGCGACTTCTAGAGCATTGGGTCACGCAGATGACTGTACTCTAGGGTTCATCATCACCAACCGGTTAAAAGTAAATTTAACCGTCACTAACCTATTTCATTCGCACATGGAACAACTTGCCAAATTAGATCCTACCACACTACAAAAGCAAGTGGTGTTTGGTCACCGAACACCAAACATCCTAAACATCTCATCCAACCTGACCAACACCAAGGTGTTTGATCTAAATGTTGACCCCACAAGATTTTATTCGGTGCACTGTCTTATACGTCCGGAATCATTTTTCTGTGAATTTGCCAAAATGAAGTAATCTGTAGCAGACGACATAAAATAGTGATAAAGTGCAACCATCAGTGTTGTTTATATCCTAGGCGACAATTTAATAAATGGACATCTTTGACTAGCGGTTATTGTGATTTTTGCCAGCCTTCAGTCATTTAGATCACACTAATAGGGATACATCAGATTTAACTGTATAACTGCAGTGATGGAATTCAAGAGGTTCTCATGGGTTCGGTCGAACCCGTTCTTGGAACGTCGGGATAATCACCGATCCGATTCTTGCCTTTTTACAGACATTAGACATTTTAGGGAACCTGTTGTTATTAAGTACGATACAAAAGATAACCTGTTCTTAACATTTTGAATCCCATCACTGTATAACTGTATATATCTGTTTCAGCACAGCACCACTAACCATGCTGTGCCGTTTCGAGTTGATGTAATTTTGCTGTATGTCTTAATAAATTGGGTTTGTTAGTAAGAGATACATATTTTGTATGCAGTAGGTTGGAATCGGTGGTCTATTTAAGTCGGATAGAATAGGTTAGGATATTTATGTTTATCCCCGTGAATGAAAAATCACCGTGCCGTCTGAAACTTGACATATTTGCCAAATTACCGTTCTCAAAAGTTCGTTATAAGTTTGTATTAGTTTGCGGTAAACACCTTTTGTATGATATAATGATAATAAACACCTTTTCTACACAGGAAACGCTTCTAGACACTGTGTAAGCCACTTTATTTCAGCACCTGAGCGATACGTACATTGAGACGATACACAGGTGCAAACCATGCACATCAAAAGGCTGATATATGTAGGAGGTGAAGTGGCAGCTTCTTTATTAGCAGTAACACAAAATAAAAAGAAACTAGTTGCATAAACCCAAAGCGACCAGCCACAAAAAGAAGATGAAAAAGGCAGTGCGTAATGACGTCACATTATGTAAAATGGATGACGGAAGGTCGCTACAAGATATTTATTGAACTGTGAGCAATATTGAAATCAAGTATCCGACAAAATTAAAATCAGATCAATTTAAGAAGTAAAAAAATAAAAACATTAGTTGCAAATACAAAATAAAGGGGTATTTAATTTGACGCTGGTGATTACGGGACCTTTTTCGTGGTATCTGCAACAGGAGTTTTTAACCCATCCCATTCGCCACCAATTAAAACGTGACAGTGATTAACATGTGATAGTCATTCTCTAGTTTTGTTCATGATTGCATGCAATACGTTGCTAGATGGCAGGAATATTCGTGCGTAGAGTATGCCTTTAAACCTACAATGGCTTTCGCATGTACAACACTTCGTTGGTGCGGCTTTTGAGTTGCGTTGTCATCCGTAACAAAAAATGCTATGGGATCCAGGAATTTAACGTCAGCCAGTTTAAAGTTTACTTTGTATAAATAGGTGAAAGTATGATATATTCCATTTGGTTAATTGCCGAATCCACTGGTTTAATGGTTTCTACCAATATATTAAGAACGGCTCAACAATATATAACACTATGCAATAGCTACGGCAACTCAGCAATGAACACGATGTAATCTGACGATTACCCGTGTGATAACGCCCCTTGCGTTTTCTCAATAATGGTGATGGAAATAAATTTCGTAAAATAATTAAAGGCCAAAAACCTATTCAACCGATGGTGTTCACAGATTATTTTCAGCAATTACTTTGGAACAGAGAATGGTCCATTCATATCTGCAGAGTTCTTCAAGTTTGCCTTATTACCCCAGGATATGATTACATTGATATATTACATTATTTAATGGGCGACAGCTTTTATGTATGCCCCAATTGAGTCTTGGTACGGTAATTTACAATATTTAAGATAACAATTTCACGTAGTTTCAAATAAACCTATATCAAAATAGTTGATCTTTGAACTAAGTCATGTCCCCAGAATTGCAGAAAAATGATAGCACTTTTTTATTTAAATGATATTTTAATGTTGATAGTTATCGCAACTCTGAACTACCCTTCATGTTACAGTAGGTGGCAGTCATTTAATGATATAAACTAATAATAACCTTCATCTGAACAGAATCGTTCACAAAACATCGAGTAATTCAGGCCTTCTGTACACGAACAAACTTATCCGACCGGTTAATTGGTCTGGTGGTTTAGTGCAACGCCTCTCAACCGAAGGGGTTGCAGGTGCTCGTGTCACACTTGTCACTTGCTTTCCTACGCATGTTGTTGTCAAAATTAACCCCGTTATATGTATCCAGGGTAAATGCAACTAAGAACGACGCGATTGTAATGAACATTTTCTCCGACCTTTGGAAAATATTTGCGTATCAGGGAATTCCCCGTTTCAGCAACTTTGCAAAATGACCTGCTTATGACTCGATGGACCAGGTGAAGAGTCAACCCAATTATTTTTTTCGTCTCTTCAGTATTATTTTTATTTCTATAATATAAGAATCACCGTTTCGAATTTTAGCGCTATACAGAACTACAAAAAATAATTGGTGCGACTGTTTTTACCGAGCCAAGTTTCGAACCCATGGTGGGTTCGTATTGATCAGATTTGGTTAAAATGTTAGTTTTCTATCCACCGCTGTATCATTAAGCAAAAAACTAAAATACGTAGGGGTATACTCTAAAAATTATGATTTGTTTCTATAAATCATGATTGTAACAGGCATGCCATATCGCCCCGACATCTCCAACAAGCAATCGTCAAATCGGTTTAAAACTGTATGAATTGTCAGATAACATGACCCAAACATGTAAAAACAGAAACTTATGTACTAAACCCAGAGGAATTTCCCTGAAATAATGAACAACTTAATCGGGCTTTTTGGGGAATTTAGCTTTATTTCAATACAGCGCTTGACAAGAGGCTTAAATTTAAAACATTTGTGGTAAAAGTTCGTAAATCTAACACGATTATTCTTTTTATTAACTAAACATGGAAAATAAGTTTGGTTTGATAACTATGGGACCCATGCGTTTATAATTGCAGAAACAAAATTATGGCGTCCGGTTAAAACTTTCTGGAATGTTGAATAACATGGACCTGACGAGCACAAAACAAACTAAAATGATCTTCTAGAAAACTACATTAATTCTTTAATAAGTTATCTGACAATAGACTATTAGCAAGTGGTAATGTTGTATTATGATTTATTATCAAGTTTTGTGTTTAAATATTCAGATAATTTGTTAAACAGTGTTACATACACATAACGTGTTTCCTTAGTCTCTATAACCGTAAGGCATATAAATCTAGCAAAGTATGTATGCAAAAAGAATATCGAAAATGAAGTTGATATTATTCAAGCATTTGTATAAATTACAGCTTTTATGAAACTAGCAAAACTTTAATTTCAAAGTATAAAACATATCTTACGTTTTATACATAACTACTGTTTAAAAATAAAAGGTAATTTGGAACAACTAAAGAGTTAAAAGATGAATATATCGTATTGTTGTTGCAGTAGTGAATTACAAAGAATTTCTATCCCCGTAACATATAACAGTAACCCTTTCAGACCAATTGGTCATTAAGTGTAATAGTATGTGCCAAATAGCGAGTTATCAGAGAAATGTGTTGTACTTGATAGAGATTTAGTTCACTTTTTTTCTTTTTTTCATTACACCATAATTAAAAATAACCTAAACAAAGTTGGAATCTATAGGTTTTAAATTTAAACTGCTTGTAGTAGTTGGCAAATATAGCATGAGTTTGATTTGCGATCCAATTTATTGCGTTAATCTCAATGCGGAAACTAAAAACAATCAATGAAAATAAATCAAATTCGATTTAATTTAAAATTTGTTTCTAATAATTGCTTAATACATGGTGAGATTTGTGTTATCTACATGATGCAATCTGGTTTGCTAGTATAGCTTACACTGTAAAGAAAAGTAATATAACTATGATTAAAAGAAGTTTAGGTGGCGATACAATGTTTTCTTTTGATGATGTTATTCCTAAACTTGGATCTGTAAAATTAATTGGAATCCTTGTGACGTCACGATTGGCATTGTGATAAAATATTGATGTATGGTTAACCTCCCCTTTCGCAAACATCAAGTGAAATTTGTTTTGATTTAAATTCCAGTTGACAATGGTCCCATTATTACCCATTATTCCGACGTCATAAGGGCGGGAAAACGTACACGTCATAACACCGTCGACATGCTCGATTTTGTATTGGTTATTTGCCTGAAACAACAAGACAAATTTAAATATTTGATAGGTAGCCTGCAAACATATCAGTTTACACTCAGGATATATCGTCTGGTATTACTGGAGGGCTTGTTATTGTTATATAGATGTTCTAGAATCTAGATTCTAGATCAGTGGTTCTTAAACTTTTTCAGTCGCGCCCCCCTTGAGATTTGTGATTCATGCTCACGCCCCACCTACTCAAAAATCAAATTTACGAAAAATAGAAGGCGAAGCATATAACGATGTGTCGATATAAATAAGACAGCGAAAATTGAAACAGTAATGAATTATAGCCCAGACAAAATTGTTTTTTAAAACTAGGGCACAGATTAATCTATTGGATTAGTGTTAAAATACGAGGCTTGACTGTAATTTAGAGCTGTTTTTCATCAATATGTAACTGCCATGCTCGCGCTCCCCTTGAGAAGCGTTCACGCCCCCAAGGGGGCCGCGCCCCCCAGTTTAAGAACCACTGTTCTAGATCATGTTTGTGCACAGTTTTCGAATCAGGGGCCAAAATTATAAGCAAGAAACCAAGGTATATTGCTTCGCCCAACGGTACCTAACACAGTTGCTTAAGTCCGCACCCAAATATTTATTTGGTAATTGTCTAATTGGCTGAGGTAACCAAACTTAAATTGTAAGATAATTCTGTTTCAGAAAACTTTCGTCATGTCATAGAGTATTACCGTTTTTGTTATCTCAACTGGTTGTTGCCGTTTCGGAAGGTACGCTGATTTGAATTTTAGAATTCCTCCACTGGCGGTTGTTTGAAGCATACACATATAACAATCGTCTTCGCCCTGTTTAAAACGATCGTACGGACTAATGATTAACTCGAATTAACATGTTAAGGAAATATGCAGGGTATAGATTTCCATCCTGCTATAAATACCAACGGAGTGATCCCACAGACCCCATACCGATTAACATTTAACTTTTATTCTTCTTAATTAAACAGAGAGTGTATGGCATGGTTGACTATTAGTAGTTAATTTTTTCTAGACTCATTTTCAGCATTTCTCGCCAAAACGTCTTCTTACAAAAATCATCGTACTGAAATAAAAATCTTACGAAGTTTTATGTAATTATGTAACTTTTACTTGAAAAATACCCTAAAAATAAAACATGGCCAAAAAATGTATTAATTTGACCAATAATCCAAGAAACATAGCTGACAAAAATGATCAGATATACATAATGTACACCTTAGAAAACTAAAATTAGAATATTTTATATAATTTTATAAATCTATAAATCTATACCATTAAATTGTCTTGTGATATTGCCATTGCAACGTAGCCGGTTGTATTAGCGGAAATGACGAACTGGAGGGAATCCTTCCCAATTTCCTGCCACTGGACGTTACTGCCATCAAGTAATGTGTTCCAAGAACCTCCGTTTGGTGTCGCTATCACACTGCCCTAAATATATAACAGCATTTGTTGCCGATAACGGTACGGTCGTGTGGCCAAATGGTTAACGCTACCGATACATATACCGACTCTTATACAAACTAACTGTCCTACGAGCCCATAATTGGTTGGGATCGGCCTAAGGCCACCAACTCGCACTAAGTGCACAATTTTGCTTTAGCCGAAAACGAGCGATTCATACACGACTTTATTTATAAAAAAAATTCTTAGTTACGATCTCATCAGCGATTGTACGTTTGACAAGTTTAAAACTAGGCCTGTTAAATACATTTAAATGTTAAAGGTTTAACCTATAGGTTACACAATGAAACGGTTGTTGACACATTTTCTAGGGCGACCGAACCATATATATATTCCCATTACTTCCAGTCTAAATGTACCTTTGGCGGTGGAACTGTGCAGGTTCTGGACTCAGTAGTGTCTGGACAATCCGCTCCACCATATTCTGGCCAAACTGTTACAGGTCGTGTTCGAATTTGCACCCCTGATCCAAACGAAACACTACATGCTCCCCAATTTGTCCAAGAACCAACCTAATTTAATAAAACACCGTGTTTTATAATTTTTGCATTTTTTTTAAATCTTAAACAGCAAAAAATATACCTGTAATGGATACAGATTGGAATTTGAACTTTTTTTAGATTTCAGAGTAAAATTAATATTATTGGTCCGGCCGGTTGGTCTATCGTCGCTTTTCAATCTGAAGGTTGCAGGTGCGAAACTGGTCGCTAGCGAGTCGGTTGTGTCCTTGGGCAAGGCACTTAACCGACATTGCCTGAACCCAGTGGATTAATGGGTTCTATTAAATTGAAGGAAAATTTGTATTATACACAACACACTGCAATAGCTCCGGTAACCCGACGGTGGGCGCGAGGCGATATGACGATTGCCCTGTGGTAACCCCCTCGGTTTTCCCATTCACGGGGATAAACATGAATATCCTATCCTAAAACCTATTTGAACGAAAATAAGCAAACCTGGCAGTTAACTGGTTTAGGAAGAGGCACGCTTGCTCGTCTTCTTCTCCTTCTATTCTTTGCATCCGAACAAGCAATCAGCATTATCAAACAGGTTATCACAAAAATACAGTTAAATAGCTTCATATTTTAAAAATATTTTTAGCAGTTCTAGGAATAAATATTTTGATGGTGTCATTATCATTTAATTGTAATAACTTTCTTTGTACCCCTTTTTCTGTATGTTTGCCTAAAAAGCCAAACTTATAAATTATATATTCAAGAAATAAAGTTATCCATTAATAATCCATCCGCAATAGTTTTCAGGGCTCGTTGTAATCAAAGATGTGGTTAATATTTAAGCGCATTTGATGACTGTGTAAGCACACTTAACCTTGATTATGAATTAAGTCAAGAATCTGATCTTTAAACTTTCGTGGTTTCTCGATTCAAGACCCCCCATTGTGGGGTGTGGCACTCAATTATTTGCTCCTAGATAACTTTGTGATCATATTCAATCTTTTGTAAACATTTTGGCATTTTGTTTTTCACATATTTTTGCAAATTTCATTATGAACTCATTAATAAATGGGTCAGAATTAAGTGTTAGCCCATTGCACAAAACGCATTGTCTAACAGTGTGATATTGCGGGGTCTTTTTCGCTTTAACCAGGGGTTTTCAACCTTTTTTTTGCTTGTGGCCCACTAAATTAGTAAAAAAATGGCGTTGGCCCAATAACGTTAAATAAAAAACACAAAAAGAATAACATCAAGTTTCAACAACACGATAAATTAATCAGCTTAACATTCACACAATTTAATGGGAAGGTTGTTGCTGTATAGTTTGTCCACAAGACTGTTTATTCTGTAACAATCGCTAGGTGAAAACCCTCTCGATAAAGCGCAATGCTTGATCGTTATAATAGCAAGTTGTAACAGACTAATTAATGGATTACAAAGTTTTAAAGTCATGATTTAGGAACAAATTATATTTTTTAGGCTATTTCCCTATGCATTTTATTTATTTTTTCTCATTGGTACAGTAGCCACTACCGCACTAACATTCACCAAATCTTTAGAAAAATTAAGTTTTGGTTTTTAGAGTCTCAGGGAATTCCCTAGAATTTATTGCCCAAAATTCTAGTTTTGGCATATGTAAACTGTAGCGACCTCATGTGTTACATAAGATTTACGATCCCATCAGCTGGCATTTGCGCTGACATTCCGTCATGTTGAAATATCAATATTAGGTTTACGATTATAACCGCAGCTGTCGTACTTTGCCTATAAGTTTATTTTACTTTTGCTTAGAAAAGAAAAAAGAAGGACAGAGTCCTAACGCATTAAGTAACATCTTGTATGTGTCTATACTGAAAGTTTTATCTGGAATCTATATCGTTGCAACATCTAACGATTTAACTCGTAATTGGTACTAAGTTAATCGCCTCAATTGCTCAATACAATTGATGTTATAAAACTACTGAGGCGTTTATCGGCGAACTACAGGAGATCAGTCAAAGAGACATTTACGCAGAAAACCTCAATTAATTAGCGCACCTCCGAGAGTCGAGATAGCGCGTAGGGAATCGCAGATCGCATCAGGTGTTGTAAACCGGCTTACCTGGGTGCCTACAAGGAACAATCTAGCGAAATAGGCAGCGACCTGCAACGACTCCCTACATATTTGGTGACCCTGTTTCTGAGCAAATTTTGAGGTGGCATTGATGATTGGAAAGCCGGAAAAAGAAGAATTTCAACTCCATTGCTCTGCTCCTTAAAGTTTCGAGGTACATTTCTGCATCCACTGTAAACGTCGCATTCGCCATCAAGAACAACCGTTGGACATTTCCGTTCTATTGTTCGTGGAGGTGTCAAGTTCACACAACGGATTATATACGCGAGATCAACGGATACTTTGAAGGATTCAAGATTCTACAGACGACGACCGGATCTACTACGACGGGAACGAGATCAACTTCACCGGACAATTCAATTAAGTTCTATATTTATTATTTGGTTTTTCTATAGTTATTCTGTTTATATAGATTTGGTACGGTTTAATTATTATTATATTTTTTAAAACCCACGGAGTCCGTTAAAATGAGAAAATTCTTTGGATTTAGCGGTAGGTCTGTTAAAAAGGAGCGAAATCTGCCTGTCCCCGAAAATAATAATCATGGTTATGATGCGGGTTATGACGATGATTATCATTGGTCGGAAGATTATAACCTACAAGACGTTAGTCTGGTGGGGGACAACATTTCGTTATCATCGCCGACGCCTAATGTCAAACAACCAACCTATTATCAAAAAACTCCATTTAATCGTACGATTGATTCCCAACAACAACATCATCGTTCTGGTCCTTTATTGAGCGACGTTTTAAATAATCTAACGGACTATTTGAAGAAATCGTCTGTAAACTTACCTGAATTCACCGAAAGTATGCCCGAGTCATGGTTTGATTCTGCGGAAAGTATTTTTCGACGCTTTGATGTGGTTTCGGAAGATGATAAGTTTGAATTCGTTAAAGAATCACTAAGGCCCCGACATCTCCGACACGTTGAACACTTGTTAGCTAAACGAGATAGAATTTTGCCTTACACGTCCCTCAAAGAAGCGCTCATCAGTAACTATTCTGTTTCTAAGACTGATAAAATCATAGCACTGATGAACTTCGGTCCGCTTGGTGATCAGAAACCATCGGAGATGCTGAAAGATATGTTAAAACTGACAGGTCCTTACCCGGATGAAAATACGACAATATGGTTACGTCAACTGTTTTTAGAACGTATGCCAAAAAACGTCCGTAGCACACTCAAAGCATTTACGTCGGATTCGCTTGGTTCGATGTCCAGCCGAGCAGATAGTATAATTGACGACAGTCGACATTCTGCGGCATTTTCTTCTTCCGGGGTAGCAAATCCTACATTGAACGATTTGCATTCAATTAACTTAGCAGTTGTTGAAAACCTTAGAGTACTTAACAATAAGCTAGTGAACAGACCGTCAAATTCAGCCTCCAAGAACAGCGGATATCAGGACAATACCGTCTACATAGATGACGACCGAGACGAAGAACACCCACCGGGGCAATGGAGCAATCGCGGACGAGGTTATTGGAGAAGACCAAAAAGGAGAAAACTAGAAGTTATAGATTCCAAGAAGGACCCTCAAAAAGATCAAAAAAACTCCCAGGCAAGACGTTGGATATGGCGTATAGCGTCTTGTGTAGCACTTCTAAATCGCCATCTTTATTGTTTATCACGGATTTGACCACTACGACTAAGTATCTTATTGATACGGGAGCCACTTTGAGTCTTATACCACCTATAAGAGATGACCGGACAAGACGAAATATCGGACGAGACTTAATTGCTTCTAATGGATCAGCCCTAGCAACATACGGTGAGCGATTTGTTAAACTGGACTTTGGCCATGACGAAAAATATCCTTGGATATTTACTATTGCCGAGGTGGAATTGCCTATATTGGGTGCCGACTTTCTTGAGCATTTTAATCTGACTGTAGATTTAAAGGCAAGAATAGTGTCTAATGCTCGCACCCATAAATGGATAAAAGGCGAAAATTCCGGCATAAATACGTCAATTTCGGCTAATTTCGTTTCACCAATTGCTGGAAATGGTTATGAAGCTATATTGCAAGAATTTTCGGACGTCACGAAACCTAAACAGAAAATTCCCGAGGTAAAACACAAGGTAACTCATAAGATTATAACAAAAGGAAACCCAGTTTTCTGTAGACCTCGACGTTTATCTCCGGAAATGAGCAAGATAGCGAAGGATGAATTCATGCACATGCTTGAGTTGGGAATTGTGAGAAGATCCGATAGCAACTGGGCATCACCTTTATTAATGGTTCCAAAAAGGGATCATACTTGGAGGTTGTGTGGAGACTATCGACGATTGAACGCCATAACTGTCCCGGACAGGTATCCAATCCCTCACATTCACGACTTTGTGAATTCCCTGCATGGAGTGCAGATATTTTCAAAAATCGATTTAATGAAAGCGTACTACCATATTCCTGTTGACCCTGAGGATATACATAAGACCGCAATTTCGACGCCTTTTGGTGCTTTTGAATTTCTCAAGATGCCTTTCGGTTTGCGTTGTGCGGCGAATTCGTTCCAGAGATTCATGGACGACATTCTCAGAGGGTTGGATTTTTGTTACTGCTATCTAGACGACGTGCTTATAGCAAGTTCAAGCGAACAGGAACACAAACAGCATCTCAGGATATTCTTTCAGCGCTTGAGAGACAATGGAGTTGTGGTGAACCCTGCAAAATGTGAGTTTGGTGTGACGACCATGAATTTTTTAGGACACCGGATTACGACGGACGGAATAGAACCTCTGGAAGAAAAAATTCAAGTCATTAAAGACTTTTCTCAACCCAGCACTATGAAACAGCTACTACGTTTCCTGGGTATGGTAAATTTCTACTTCCGTTTTATTCCTAATTGTGCTGAGATAGCTAAACCATTGAACCAGCTTCTCACACCTAAGAAAAATGGAAAATTCGCTATTCCATGGGACAAAGATCAAGATGAAGCGTTTAACAGGATGAAGATTAAACTTGCCAGAGCGGCTATGTTAACATTTCCTGCACCAAATGCCCAAACAGCGCTTGTGGTGGATGCTTCACTGATCGCAGCTGGAGGTGTTCTACAGCAAAAAATCGACAATGCGTGGCAACCACTAGCCTTCTTTTCTAAAGCTTTCGACGTACGCCAGGTAAAATATTCGGCGTTTGATAGAGAATTGCTTGCAGCTTATCTTGCAGTTAAACACTTTAGATATTTCCTCGAAGGACGGGAATTTTCTATTATGACTGACCACAAGCCACTTCTTAGTGCGTTTCACACTCCACGTGAAAATGCTACTGCACGCCAAGCCAGACATTTGGCTTATGTTTCTGAGTATACGTCAGACATTCAATATCTCCCTGGCACTCGAAATATCGTTGCTGATGCATTATCCAGGATTAAAGTGAACAGCATTTTTCAAGCTAAGGATCCATTTAATTATCGTGAGATGGCAGCAGCCCAGAAGAATGATGCTTCCATAGAAACTTTAAAGCAATCGAAGAAGAGTTCTTTGAAGTTGGCAAATCGAAGATTGGACGGACATGATGTCTCGCTATTGTGCGATATTTCTACAGGTAAACCAAGACCCGTTGTTCCCGTTTCTCTTCAGAAAAAGGTATTTCAGAAGATTCACTTCTTTGTCACATCCCGGAATAAGGAGCACTACGAAACTCATTCGTGAACGTTTTGTGTGGACAAGCATGAACACTGATATACGGAACTGGTGTCGACTCTGTGAAGCCTGCCAAAGATCAAAGATCATTCGACACAATCAAGCACCTTTAGCCAGATTTAAATTGCCTGTTGCAAGATTCTATCATGTACATTTGGATATCGTTGGACCTTTACCACCATCTAGCGGTTATACTTATTTACTCACTTGTGTAGATCGATTTACAAGATGGCCAGAAGTAATCTGCCTGACCGACATCAAGGCTGAGACCATCAGTAATGCATTTTTGCTACACTGGGTAAGCCGTTTTGGCACGCCTGGCATTATAACAACAGACAGGGGAAAGAATTTTACATCCAATTTGTTTCACAAACTGGCAGAATTTTTAGGGGCTAAGCTTCAACACACGTGTGCGTACAGACCTTGCGCGAACGGCCAAGTTGAACAATTACATCGGCAGCTAAAGACTTCTCTTAAAGCCCAGGAGAGTCCTCAAGATTGGTATGCTAATCTTGGTTTGGTTCTTTTAGGAATCAGAAACTCTATCAAAGAAGACATCGGATATTCATCAGCAGAACTTGTTTATGGAACTAGTCTACGGTTACCGGGTGAATTCGTTGACACGGATAATCTTGGGAATGATTTAGACTCCCACGAATATGTGAGCCGTTTTAAGACTTTCATGAGGAATCTTAAAGCCATACCACCCCGTATACCAGGACCCCGAGCTGTGTATTTAGACGACAAACTTCAGTCTTGCAGCCATGTATATGTCAGACATGACGCGGTTAGAAGACCACTGCAACGACCATATGATGGGCCGTTTAAAGTTTTAAAAAGGGATGCTAAATTCTTCACTCTAGACTATAATGGGATACCTAATACTGTGACAGTAGATCGACTAAAAGCGGCGAATGTTCTCATTCCTGTCTCGGAGTCTACTGATAGTAATCTCATTTCACCTTCTTTAGAGGTTGAGATAAGTCAGAGCGAAATTATTAATCCCGAGTTCGATATATATACTGATATATCTGATCATGCTGATTCCCACGAATCTGACTTAGACAGAACTATTGCGCCAGCAGATGAACCACGGACAACTCGATTTGGACGGACAATTTTTCGACCAAGACATTTACAGGATTATGACCTTTAAGTGTTAGATCTGACCTCTATACGCTTCTTTATTCTACATTATTTAAGCATTACTTTCGCCATTAGAACCTTCGTGTCAGTCTTCATGCAGATTTGGAGAAGTCAATCACAGGTTAACTACCGGTTTAATTCTACAAGAATGGTGGTTAAGCAATCAATCCATAGACGATATATTCCTTGAATGTCAACTGCAAGTATATCGCTGTTCTCTATTTAATAAGCTGGAAGACTGTTTCCCAGTTGAAGTGCTATCAGCCAAGATGGATAATTCCCGAGCTGCAATAACTGTTGGAAATACTGAAATTGTATGTGAGCAAATAAATGCCACATTACGCCACAGTTTCCAATATAAATCCTACTTCTCCATTTGTCCTCTCGTTAGCTTTACCGATAGTAACGGATAATTACGAATCGGCCAAGTCTGGAAAAACGATGTGGTCTATGAAGGTGTGAGATTAGTTAAGCACTACACCCGACAGGACATTTACATTTCGTGTAAACGATAAGTTCTACTTGTATGATAACTATACTTAAGAACATGCTGATGTCCAGGTTCGGCATAAAATTTCCTCTCTAACTCCGATTGAAGAACCAGTTCGGACGATTTGGTTTCGCTTGCGAAAAAAATTCCCTTATCGTCGATGGGATTGGAGCATTTCGGCGCAATCCTTGGTTCAATAAATCAATCGCAAGTTACAACGGAGAATATCAATCAACTTCTGAATGCGGATGCAATGAGACAGCAGATGCAGATGCCCATACACATTCGTTGGAAAGTCTATTTGATCACTTTGCCAAACTCGCACTCTTGATCGATGCTACAAAAATTTCAAACCCTGGTAGTAAACACGATTTTCTCGGCATTGCTTACTGCTGCCCTGAAGTGGAGACTTGTTTTGACCATGTACAAGATCATGAAGTAGATATTGGTGGTGCTCCCAAAATTTACCTATGGCGATTTTTACCCAAAATAATCATGATTAGAATAGACGGAGTATAGCAGGTTAGATTCTATCCTTACCAATGGACTTCCGCTAGACCCAAATTTAAGAACATTTTACGGTCAACCGTGGGGACATTTTTACATCTTTTGTCGCCACAAATACGTGATAACCATTTTATTATTATTATTTTTTTATTTTTTTGTACCATTCCTTGAGTTCGACACTTTTTCAGTTCATTTCTTCGTTTTCTGACGTAATATCTTTTACGAAGTATGGCCCTTTTTCGTTCGTTATTCTAAACTAAAATGACCATACCTCTGAGGGGGGAAGTGTATGTAGCGACCTCATGTGTTACATAAGATTTACGATCCCATCAGCTGGCATTTGCGCTGACATTCCGTCATGTTGAAATATCAATATTAGGTTTACGATTATAACCGCAGCTGTCGTACTTTGCCTATAAGTTTATTTTACTTTTGCTTAGAAAAGAAAAAAGAAGGACAGAGTCCTAACGCATTAAGTAACATCTTGTATGTGTCTATACTGAAAGTTTTATCTGGAATCTATATCGTTGCAACATCTAACGATTTAACTCGTAATTGGTACTAAGTTAATCGCCTCAATTGCTCAATACAATTGATGTTATAAAACTACTGAGGCGTTTATCGGCGAACTACAGGAGATCAGTCAAAGAGACATTTACGCAGAAAACCTCAATTAATTAGCGCACCTCCGAGAGTCGAGATAGCGCGTAGGGAATCGCAGATCGCATCAGGTGTTGTAAACCGGCTTACCTGGGTGCCTACAAGGAACAATCTAGCGAAATAGGCAGCGACCTGCAACGACTCCCTACAAAACCATGTTGTCTAACAAATGACAAGGTTTCATGGCGATTCCATTACTCCTTCCGGTAGATGTCTGGGATTATCTCGCCCATATTCGAGTTATCGGAGCTATTGCAAAGATAAGTGTATGAATCAGACGTTTCTTTCATTTGGTGAAACACACTCCTCTTATAATGGGTTCAGGAAATGTACGTACAGTACCAACAGGAGACACACTAATTCACCAAGGTAATCATACGGAAATTAACAAAAACCATAATGACGTAATCTTTATTTTAGTAAGCATTATACACACTAGATGTCGGTATTGCAACCAAAATGGGCTGAACAGTGCGTTTTATAGAATTCATAAGGTTTCTCAGGACGCTGTCTTAACGGCCTACCGTTGGATCAATTACAAGTGCTTGCAACGTTTTCGCTTTATAAATACACTACTATTTGCAAAACACATATAAGATTCATAAAAAGATCAGCTATTAAAAATACGTCTTAACCGTTTGCCAGCCAAAAGAGAACTGATTTTGGAAACTTGAATCCGTGGACATCACAAGCAAGTAAATTAGCACAGCACCAAACGTTAAGCACTTTCCCTAGAGATAAAATCGTGCGTGTTAAAACAGGCAAGCAAGATAAAATGATTAAAATGTGCAAGGGGTGTGAACTACGTGTAAAATAAAAAGGCAACAAACAAAAGGCATAAAACAGTGTATTAAAATTGTATAAAAATGTGTTAAGTAAAATTGTATAAAAATGAGTAACGTGTATAAGGTGTATAAAAACATATACATCTCTATATATAAAAACATAAGGGAACAGACGAGCACCCGTACGCGTTAAACGTGGACAATGTATCAACAGCACCATCTCGCGAATATGGCGCCACAGGTTTGTATTGTCTACTAAACTGCTTTATTTGCAGCAACCGATTATCTGCAATGTAGAGACATTTCTCACAGAAACTTAACAAGTAAACCGTTCACATGGATTGTTTCAACGAGTAATATGCTTAATGGTTCCTTCCCGGGTAATATATACACTATAGAAAAATAAATCTTGATGTGAGATTGCTCAAAAATTCTCGCGCCAACTAACTTAGCTCTTCCGAATCGACTTTGAGCAACAAAGTATATCCTGTTCCCACAGTTATATTACATTTAAACAAAGCAGCGAAGCAGCTTGCGAATGTCGATAAACAATAGACAGCTGTGGTATAAATACAACTCATCTATGAAGGGTATATTCACTTTGCAAAAGTACAAAAACAAGGTAAGTTTGGTGTTGTTGGATTTGGTTTTTGCATTTAGCTGGTGTAGTCGGTATATAGTCGGATGTCCATGTGATATACGTCCCGCGTTTTCCATTCACCGAGATAAAACTTAATTATTCCATCCATTTTAAACCTCATATTTGCAGATGAACAAGTTGATTCTGGTGGCTATTTTGATTGGTTTGTTGATGATTACGAACGAAAGTGTGGATGCTTTGCCCCCCCCCCGCCGACAATGGAGTAAGTACCATTTCCAGTTTTGTTTTATTTTATTGAAAATTCTTTCACAATAGGCAGTTTTATAATAGGTAGCCGGTCACCCGTTTATTTATCGAAACAATTTGTCCAATAATATTCAATTGTTTTTTTTGTATTATCAATATGAATATTTATTGACTTTTTTATGTGTACTATACAACAACTGGTTTTCTTTTATTTACAAAATTCTAACACTTTACTCATTCTTTTACAGACGAAAGACCACAAACAAGGTTGGTGATGGTTGAATCATTTACATTTTTCATACGTTAAAAATATAATTATTATTTTTTGATTTTAGAATCCGATGGCGATTTGATGAAGATACTCATGGATGAAGATATATCCACTCTTCAAGGTAAACAAACGCACCATTCAAGTTACTGTAGTATAGAACTTATTAGTAGTATTGTACGTCGGGTTTTTCATACATTTTTTTTTATTTTTTTATTTTTTACCGGGATTAGTTTTGAACTCATAACGGGGTTGTTGCTAAGACCGTTTTTTTTGTATGTAAGTCGGTAAACATATCGGTCGCGTTAACCATTCGGCCACACGACCATACAGTTTTCCCAGACATTATAGTATTGGAATCAGTAATGGAACAAACTAGCGTACGCTACTAGCTAAACTAGCGTCAAAAACAAGAGAAAAAATAGTACGCCATTTAACGTATTAAGTTTTCACTAAGATGTTTATTTCAGATGTTGAAGAAATATTGGATCAACAATGATCAAATAACATCTGCGAAGGTTTGTAAATTATGTTTCAAGCATCTACAAAACATTTTCGTTGCAATGAAATAGTGTTCCTTACTACGTCACCATTCTAAATGGCACAGTTTAAACTGCTGGTTATTAACTTGTGATTTAATCACTAATAAAGACTTGGGAGCAATGTTACAAACCTTTTGTTTTTATTTAACTATATATGGGGAAGGAATTGCTATTCGGGTTTAAGCTTCGCCACATTGCTCCAACTCCACCCAGGCAGCAGATAGGCCATGTACAAGGATCCAACTGCCTCCTCCTATCCTACCCGTGATAGAAATAAACATCGCCCCTGTATGTGCTTTGTTATACAATACTTGGATTTAAATCAATATTTTGTTTACAGGCAAGGAACAGATAAAGAAAATTGGAATTCTTCCTTGAAATCGTATTCGCAATAAAATAATAAATTACCATTTTGTGTTAAAATGTTAATTGGTCTTCATAATCAGGCGCAAACAACAATATATAACGCCGCCGTGGATAGACCCCACATATTCGTGTTTACGAGACTGTACTAAAAAGGTAAATAGCGTCCCGAACAGCGTTTAATCGGTAGTGCTATTAGCCGAAACGTTGTAAGTTCAAAACTGAAAAAACTTCCAAATATAGCTCTGCTAATCCGACGATTCGCCGTGTGTTAAGGTTTTTTATTTGCGAGGTAATCTTACGTTTGTCCGTTCGATATAATTTTTCGACGTTTCCCCAATTACGGGGAGGAAATATTAGTATATTATAGTACGCAAAATGTTAAAGAAATAGGTTGCAACTGCAAGAAGGGGCTGCGAAGCGGAAAAGGTAAAACCATTAAGCGACCCTCGAAAGCTGTTTTTACACAGATTTAACGGTAACTTATTTTATAAAACTGGTTAAGCCAAACTCGAGTTATAAAAAAGGTTATCTGTTTCATAATTTTTTTTTTAAAACTTTAAAGCTCTTTTTATTTTTCTAAAAATATGATTTAGTGCCACATTGTTAGCATTAGACTACATAATAAACACATATTTATTATATAAACTGTTTTAAATATTTATCATCATAATCTGCATGTCACAAAATGTTAGGTGATAAATGCAGGGGGATTCCCTTTAGACGTTAAAAACCAAAACATATTTTTTTTCTAAAACATTAGATTTTTTGGGCATAGCGCTTAAACGGATGCTCCAATTGTAATCAGATTTTGTAAACGTAAATGCATTAGCCACTGATCTAACTCTTAAAAATATAAAAAAATAACTTGGGAAATATCCTAAAACATCAAATTTTGTTCTCAAATCGAGATTGTGACAGGCATACAATGTCGGAATCGCAATGAAACTTTATCATTAGTTAGAAAATATTGTCTAGATAAATATGTAAAAAAACAAAATTTTAACTGATGAATCGAGGGGAATTCCCATGAGGCGTCAAAAAACGGCATTTTTTGTAAAAAATAGCTTTTGGGGGCATAGCGCTTGAACGGGTGAAAAGAAATTTGGTCTGATAACTATAAGAACCATGCGTTTATGCTTGCAGAAACAAAAACTATGGCAGTCCGGTTAAAACTTTCTCTAATGTTGAATAACATGAACCTGACGTGCACATATCTGACAATATCATACATTGTGTAATAAACATTAATATCAAGATCGGATTGTTACCTCAGACACCCATGCGTTTATGCTTGCAGAAACAAGCTACATACTCGGTGTATAAAATACAAATTGTAGTAAGGGA
>CH003389.1:53865-105687 GCA_000149265.1 Ciona savignyi
CACGACTTTATGGAAAAAGTCCTTTCCGCCGAAAAGTGTTGATCTGATTGCAAGAAAACTAAACAAAAATAAATCAGTTTTATTTCAGCATTTTGCGGACAATAATTTTTTTTTCGAGTATTCTGTTTTTATCATTTAATACAGCTGCATGAATTAAATAATATATATTCAGATTTTATATCTTTTTAGCTTCTACATCAGATATTTGAGAACAGAGCAAGTGTTGTTTATTCCTGGCAGCAATAATTTTAGAAAATCTCATTTCTCGTTATCCTGTTACTCGTTTTCCACCATTTTTAGCCAACGTTTTCACTCGCCGATTAAAAATCTAAGAAAATTACCAGCTTTTCTATTTACACACTAGTTCGTCATGGTAAAACTTGAAATCGAAGCTACTTCTATGAACACACGGTCATACATAACATGTTCTGCCTTGGAGATTTTGCTGCTGCTGAAGAATGTGTCGGAAACGAGGAAACTTTCTTGGAGAACATGACACAAATATATTTTGGAAATATCATCAAGCACATTTTCCTTGTTGATGGAACGCATTACCTTCCTGACTGAGCGAATCATGCGTTTCCAAACGCCCCATTAATGGCTTGCTGCAGGCGGATTAAAATCACAAAATATCTCATCCTGAAGAAATGCAGCGTGCATCTGCTTTATATTCCACTTTCGAATGCCTTCGCGTAGCTCCCGCTCTGCTCCCACCAAATTGATACCGTTGTCGCTAAATGTTTGCTTCGGACTTCCAATTCTTCTGCATGTAAAACGCCGGCACGCTCCTATAAAGGCGCTCGTCTCCAATGATTCAACGACTTCGATATGAATAGCTCTAGTCGCCATACACGTGAAAACGCAGCCATATTGTTTCACCTGACTCCTACCGAGTTTTGTCAGGATAGGTCCTATATTATCAACCCCAACGGCTGTAAATGTTTGTCTACCAGCACTCACCTGAGCTACAGGCGAGGATGCCATCATTTGTTCCCCAACCCCTACGTTCTAGAACTTGCACTTTCGGCAGTCACGTAGCATTTCGCGAATTTATGCTTGCCCTCGCAAAATCCAAAACCTCTCAGAATAGCAGAGAGAACATGAAGAGTAACACTGTGTCCCTGTCTACAAAGATTATAAGAAATAATTAGATTAGTGATAATGTGTCGTGAAGGGAGACATATCTGATGCTTTTCTGGCGCACTCAGACTGGATTTGTGAAGTCTCCCGCCAACATATAAGACCCCATTTACAACAAACGGGCTCAATGTCTGCAGCGAAGCTAATACCGGTGACTTCCCTAGCTGCCGTACCGAATGTAGCGTGATCGTTGAGAACGATTCATCAGCTGCTTCATTTCAGCAGCAAACACTTCTTGGTAAACCACCTTTTAAATTGTGAGCAGAGCCTCTTCCAATTCCGTATGGGATAGATATCCCGTCCACGAAAATTCCGAGGGGTGGAGAATACGAGGTCGACAGGACTTTCAAATAAGGTACTTGCAAAACCGAAGTAAGGTGGGTTTATCCGGTGCCGCTTGGGTAAGGGAAGACACGATACCCTTTTTAATCATGAGCTCTGCGTGATCCTCGGGCAACGGTGGCAACACCAATAGACGTACAGGCCACTTCTCCTCGGGTTGACGCAAAAACTCTGGCCCCGTAAACCATATTTTCGCCTTGTGAACTTCACTAAGCATCAGACCCCTTGATGCGATGTCCGCAGGGTTAGTCTTTGTGCTAACGTGCCTCCATTGACTTGGTCGAGTCGGTCGGGGTATAAACTGCAACCTGTTGGTCACAAAGGTTTGAAATCTTAAGGCCGTATTTAAAATATATTGCATTACAGTGGTAGAATCTGTCCAGTACACAACATCATGAATGTCATATTCGAGCTCTGTTTAATCAGAGCAGCTAACCTTACTGCGGTAACAGCGGAGGTGAACTCAAGCCTGAAACACCGACAGGTCTTATCGGGGCAACTCAGGACTTGCCCATCACAAATGAACAATGTACTTTGCAATTCCCATCTATCATACGAATGTAACCCACAGCTCTATATCCCAGCTTGCTGGCATCACAAAATAAGTGCAACTGGATATGCTGCACCTCATAGGGTGGCCGGAAGCACCTTGGTATAGAGATCGCATGCAATCCTTCCAGTGTCTGTAACCAATCATCACATGTTTCTCTCTGTTCAAAGAAAACCGCTTCGTTCCAGCTTAAGCAATTATTGCAGGCAACTTGAAGTAACCTTTTTGCCGGCAGTATAAACGGTTGAGCAAAACCCACATGGATCATATATCTGGCTGGCTCACCATTGACAGAATTCATTGGCGTGTTGGCGGTCTCAACGTTACATTGACCTTTATTTCAAAGCAATCCGTTTCAGAGTTCCAGGATACCCCGAGTGCTCGTTCAATTGGCAGTTCATGTAGGTCTATAGTCAACATCAACAAAGCAATATCATCAACTGGAATCGAACTTAAAACTCGTGTGTCATTAGTTAAGAACTTGGTAAGGTGAAACCCCCCACTCGTCATCAACGGAACTATCTCTGCTACTAGTTTGATCATTTCATCCACAGATCTACATGATTTTAGCAAATCATCCACACAAAAGTTTCGTCCTACCGTCTGAGTGTTTATATCACCAGCTCCTGTTTTATTCTCCTGAGCAGTCTTCCTCAGAGCAAAGGATGCACATCTAGGCGACGAAATTGCTCCAAAAATGTGAACGTTCGTCCGATGGGCAACTGGTTCCTTATCCATGTCATCATCCGGCCACCAAAGGACGCGCAGGGCATCACGGTCCTTAGGATCTACCAATACTTGACGGAACATGCCCTTTATATCTGCCACAAGAGCAACACGCTCCTGGCGGAAACGTAAATGCACTCCGACCAGGTTATTGGTTAGGTCAGGTCCTTGCAGTAAATTGTCATTACGACACCCACTGTTAAGAAAAGCAGCGCAATCAAAATCAACCCGAAATTTTGGACCAGTGCAATGTTGTGGTATATACCGGTGTAAATTCCCAGTAGTTCCCCGTGCTTTCCACTGCGTTGCTCAGTCAATCGGAAAGCATCGGTGACGTTGTTTCCTAATAAAAGCTCAACGTTTCCATTATCCTGATAAAATGTGGACCATGAATCCTGGTAAGATTGTGCAGACTTATGCATTTTAAACCCATTTTTAGTAACTGCTTGTTTCCGCATATATATAAATATATATATATATATATATATGTAAATGCAGTTACGGACAAGCCACGGAGATAAACATGAATATCCTATCCTATCATATCCTAGTGTATTATATTTATGTTTAAATTTTATATCTTGGGGGATTTCCATGAGGCAAAAAATATATTACTCTTTGTTTTTGTTCCTATATAGCTCCTTATGTACTTTTATATTTTATTTCCTCATAATTAAGAAAGACTGTTCAATCAAGTCCCGAACTTATACAAAAACTATTGTCGCTAAAATGGTTACTCGAACTACTTGACTGCGTAGAAAAAGTGACTGAAAAAATGCACGTTAATTTTATTACTAATAATAGAGTGACTTGCTCGGACGAAATATCTGTGGTAAATTAAAATCTCTTAATCTATAAAGCACTGTCGACAATTGGTGATCAAACTTCTAAGAAAACTTAAAACGTAAGCAGATAACATACATGTAGCTATTTGTCGTAGATTAATCTGCTTGTATTCTCCTTACATATGTAAGTGTAGCTGGTGATGGATTAACAGGCATTTGGTGTATCATTAGTTTGTTTACTTCTTTATAAGCTGCATACTTCGTAACTGTTGGAAGGTTGGACCATAAGTAAATGTGCTGCAAATGTAAACAAACAAGGCTATATATAATCAGGTATGATGTAATACAGGTAAAAAATGTTTAAAATGAATATATGATGTAATAAGGATTTACAGACGACGTAATACGAGGCTATTAATAGGTATGCGTGATTAACAGACTTATTTAGTAAGGTGATAGGGGTTTTTCTTATGGCCTTTATTTTAATATTTGCTGGCTGTTTTAGATTCACAAGCGGTGCTGTGGGAATTTAAAGATGGTTATGATGCATCTTAATAGTTTATTTTACGATAAGCGTGTTATTTAATCTTTTGAACATTTCACCAGACACATCAGATTTAATACTTAGTTTCAAGAAATTACCATGAAATTTTGTATTTTGTTGGTCGCTGTTTATGCATTGGACATATCTGTTTCTGGTAAGGTTTTTAAACAAATGTATTTTACGATATTTAACTTAGAGTATTTCAGAACGGCCAAGTTCTCGGAAAGGAAGTTTCGATCTTTCTCTTTCACAGAAGTCTCCAAAGAAAAATGCATTTGTTCCATACATGATGTGTTTGGATTCTGTACCGATTCTAGTCGACATAATAGTTCGGAACAAAAATCTATCTGTGCTGCACACATACCAGGCAAGAGTGACCGAAATCTTTATACATGGCTTTACACTTCAAATAGAAGGGACTCTCGAAGATGACTGGCAAAAGAATCTCGTTGTAAATTGGACGTTTTACTCAGGTTGGTCAAGTTTTGTTCAGGGTCGATTAGACAATTTAGGAATACCATGTGCCGAATAATCCTAATAATTCTAATTGGTAAAAACATGGTGTAATAAAAAAGTTGTGTTGTAACGACATTTGTCGTACGAACTTGGCACAGGAATAAACATTATCCGAACCGTTAAATAATTAAAATCACAACAACAATTTCAAAGGTCCCGGTATTGTACAAAACAGAAGGTACATTTGGATGCAAGAGCCACGTAAGTCAATGAACCAGACTCGGGAACAAGCCGAAGGGTTGTGTCGGAATCTTAATGCAACGTTAGTTGACATTTTGGACAAGGAGATGTATGACGCAGTTCATAATTACGTCAATGCTACGCTGGTCAGAGTTGATAAATCTTTTGCTGCAGTTTGGTTAGCCATGAACTACAACCCAACGGTAAGCGTGAGCACATGCTATGTTCATTGAAATGTGGCGTGTTCTATTAGTAAAATTGATATTAATTTGCCAAAAATATGTGTAGAAGACCAAATAGGCTTAATAGGACTATTTTTTACACCATCTTGCAGGGTCAGTTTATGTCTTGTTACCAAGCATGGTAGCCCGCATCGTTTTAAATGGGGATCTCTTTTATGAGAATGTTCGTCGGTTGAGCTAACCGCTCGACCACACATGCCCTTAACCATATACCAGTCGTGTAATTATCCAATGACCCACCCGACGTGGAGATCACAAGCAAAATATCAAATAGTTAACGTTTACGGCAGAACTTCCGAAACATACCGATTTTATACCGCTGTAGGGGAAAACAGTGCCTCGATAATAAAATCTTTACAAATTCAAGAAATCATTTTTTTCTTTTCACCAGAACGACTCAATGACTTCAAGTAATGAACTGACAGCATTCAACGGGAATTGGCATCCTGTGTTCCCGAAAAACGATCCACTTCGTACCGCAATGATCATGCGTGTACGAACCGACTCAAACGAATCGAACATCGGTCTTCGGAATCACGCACCCGAATATGTAGTTCATACGCGCTTGCTGTGCGCGATGCTATTGTGAATCGGTTCCTTCATGGATCCGAGCGTGTTGTACGGTCTTGTGGCCGAATGGTTAACGCGACCGATATCTATACCTACAAAAATGGTCCAAGTGACGAGCCCATCCTCGTTTCGAAACTTAACTCAAGAAAAAAAGAGCGTGTTCTCGATTTCATATTTGAATGTTATTTGTGAAGCGGTAAAAGCTTTGCTCCCATCAAACTATTCACATGAATTTTGAAAAAAAACATTGCTTCTACACAGTCGAAAATGCTTAGAGACTGTTTATATATTAGAATGATCGTATAATATGACGAACAACGCATGTGGCTACGAAATCGCAGGTAATCTCTGCTTCACCGAATAGCTCGTCATCCTACTACGCAATTTTCATTCGAACTTTGCTGGCTTCAACGGAATTATCTCGGATAATCAGAAACAAAGATGAACTGGACGAATTAATTCGCTGAACTGCATTTTCCAGCACACTTATTTTAAAACAAGCACTTGTCAAACTAATGTTTACTGCATGCGGCTTGATTTTAACTGCTTGTTATAGGTCCCATTTGTAATGTTTTTGTCCGTTTCTTTTATTTTTCTCGTCAAATTCTTGATAGACATACCATATTGCTTCAACATCTACCAGAAGGGGTAATCGAATCATAATTTTCCCGGATAATCAAAAACAAATATAAACTGAAGTTACGATCTGTTTCGTTGAAATGCATTTTGCAGCTTATTTTTAAACCAGCGTCAAACTAATGTTTACTGCATGCTGCGTGGTTTTAACTGCTATGGGACCCATTTATAATGTTTTTTTTTATTACAAACGGTTAAAAGGCATATCATATCGCCTCAACATCTACCAGAAGGGCAAATCACAATTTTCTCCGCGTCCTTAAAATCTAACCGGAAACTTTTCATAAATTTTTAGCCTCAGCGCTTAGCTATGACTGCGTCAATTTTAATCAGATTTGGTAGAATGTTAGTGTGTTAGCCAAAGTTGCACTAAGCAGGCGAAAACAAAGTCCAGGCATCGAATTAAAACTTTAATATATTTTAGGTAACATGATCTAGATATGTAGAAACATAAATTTTACCCGATAAGGGAAATCGCTGGACAATTTAAAGAATGTAAGAGCTGTAGCAGGTGTTGTAACAAATAGAGAAAGTGAAATTAACCTAAAAAAGATTTGACCCAAAATCTTGATTGTGTCAGCCATGTTGCCCAAAATCTTCAAGAAGGAGTTCCCCAATTTAGTTGAAATCACAAATTTTTTGGTATCAGGATCTAAATATGATCACTCGAATTTCGGGTTATAATAATATTGTTTTTTTCTAGGAATTTATCTTCTTCAAACCAAATTAAATGAACAAAGAATTTTTCATATACGAACAAAAATGATTGGGACAAACACACACAGATGTTTAATTGATTTCTGAAAATCTTTATTAACAAAATCACACTTCAGATCAGCTGATTAATGGCTTCTACGAAATTGAAGCAACGTGTAAATCTACACAACACATTGCAATAGCTCTGGTAACCCGACGGTGGGCGCGAGGTGATCTGACGATTGCCGATGTGTTAACCCCTTGTTTTTTTCCATTTACGGTGATTAAAATGAATATACTATCCTACTTACTTTCCTATACTATACCATACTACCATACTACTAAACTATACTACTATACTTAAAATAGTTCTCATTATTTGTATTTCTGTACAAGATAATACTAATAAAAGCACTACGATTTAGTCACCCTCTGTTTATTTATGTGCCTCTTAGTTTGATAATTCGGAGATGCCGGATCATCAAGCAAAATACGACATGATCAAACTAACCGCTTGTGTTAACCTGTAATACTTTAGATGGCGTATAACCAATTAATCGACGCTAGCTAATCTGTTGTGTCCTTGGGCAAGGCACTTTACGGACATTGCCCGAACCCAGCCGATTAATGGGTTCTACCAAATTGAAGATACATGTGAATCATACAAAACACACTGCAATAGCTCCGGTAACTCGACGGTGGGCGCGAGGTGATTTGACGATTGTCCGTGTGATAACCCCCTTGGTTTTCCCATTCACGGGGATAAACATGAGTATCCTGTCCTATCCTACCTCTATGCGCGGGCGGAAAATACATGTGTATCTTTCGTGGAGTCATTGTATTTAAACAACTGGTTTGCTAAGTAACAAAGGTAATTTCCCAATAATGTTTGTACGGTTGGAAGCAGCATGTACTAGAAAACTATCGTAGTGTCCCAATCATATACTATACACCGTAATAGCTCCGGTAACCCGGCCGTTTTGCCATCCACCCGGATAAACTTAAACCATGTCGTATTTACGACTATTTTAAAAATACTTTTATTTACATTTTTTAAACGTGTTTTAAAGGGATTTAACAAATATAGCTGTTGAAAGTATAGACATATTATTGAACAGTTCATAATAGTTCAGTGTGGACAGTGTGTAGGCAGTGTGAGCAGTGTACCAGAGTTAGGGTTAAGGTTAGAGTTAGGGTCAGAGTGAGGGTTAGAGTTACAGTTAGGGTCAGAGTTAGGGTAAGGGTTTCAAGTGTGCCCACAATGGCCACACTGCCCACACTACTCACACTACCTACACACTACCTACACACTGCCTACACACTGCTCAAACTGCCCACACCGGGTATTTAGAGTCACCCTTGAAATATAGCAAAAAATCTATTAATTTTAAATATCTTGACGATAGTTTTCTTTGTTAATTAAATGTTTGTTTTTCGTGTTCTGTGTTGGTTGTTTAATTAAACATTAATAAATTGAAATCTCTTTAATTTTTCCTGGTTTAATCGGGTTCACAAATTAGTTTAGTTTATTTATTTATTTTTTTGCTCCTTCGTTACAATAAAGAAGAATAGAACAAAACTTTAAATTAAAGAGACAGAAAAAACGGAAAAACTACAGTAGTTAAAAAATCAAAAATTAACCATATAAATTTGATGTTATTTAAGCCTTGAATAAAAGTGTGCAAGCGCGACCCATTACTAAGGGAGAAGCCGGGTTTAGGATTAGGTGGAAAAGAAAAAAAAAACCTAAAATGAAATTCCACCAGTGGTTAAAAAAACGTTTCAAAACACACTTTATAAGACAATAAATTAAATTTGGTGCAATAACAGTTATTGTACTATATTTATTAAAGAACCCACTTAAAGTGCAGAACATTATTGTACTAGAAAATATAAATAGACTAATTTGCGGTTTCAAATCAATTCTCATCGGGCTCACAAATCAAAAATTTAATAGCTTCCTTTATGACGCAAAACAACTGCTGTGTTTCAATTGCATTCCTGAATGATTTGAGAAATCCCTTTATTACTCAACAGATTGGCGCAGCTCTCCGGAGCATTTTGTATCTTACAGTGATTTTTCTTTTGTTTCTTTTCTTTGGTGCAGTCAAGCGTGATACTGCAATGACTTAAAAGGAGAGAAAGCGCCAAGGAAAATAGAAAAAAGAGGCAAGAGAGAAAGGCGCAGTGACCAAACATTGACACATTTCATAAAGTTTATGGTCAATCTGAACATTGTAACTATGATTTCACAAAAAAAATGATTGTAATAATGACAGTAATACTTTTTGGCACTAAGAGCATTAAGAGCTTAGAGTAAACCGCAATTAGATATTAAATGAATTTGTTCAACCGATTGCAAATGCAATGACGCAACCGATTGCAATTGAGTAAAATGTCGAGTCACTCACAAAGTTACTGTGTCACGGAAACAATAGTTTCGTTCTGCAATGTACTCTACCCGGTATTTTAAGCATTTTTTCCCCTTCGCTTTATGTTCGTCTGAATATCACAGGTATACGACGTATAGTTTGTGAAACATTGAAGTATTGACACCATCCCAAGAACAAACATCAATGCGATGACTACACGTTTTCTCTGGGTTTATTTACAAGGCCGTTACGCCTGCCAAGCTAAAATCTGAACGTGATTGCCTTTTACACCACGCTCCAATATAACCTTCGCTCTCGCCGTTGGTATTTACTCATAAGATTAAACGATGCTGTAGACAGGGATCTGTAATGTTGAAAGCGACTATAACTTTCCGTGAACACAGCACGGCGCTGATGCAATACTTCCGGTGTATTGTTTCACCAACAACCATTACTTAAGAGAGTAACTAGCCGCATGGTTCATCGTACTAATTGAAAGTAAGGCGCACTATGAACCAGATATAAAGGCATAATCTGACCGTAGCACCGTTTCGTTTAAGATTCAGCTGTTATTTTTTTTCTACAATGTGTATCGTCGGATTTTCAATGGTAATGTTAATATGATTTTAGTGTGACTTAAGCCAGATTTTAGGTACTTTTTCATTGTTTCGTAAAGGCCATTTGCTTTTTTGTTGTTTGTATGGTTAAATATCTACTGGTCTTATATGAACATAGATTTCTAGCCTTGTTTGGGCTATATTATGCAGTCGTTTGTGGCTTGAATGTGATTTTGCACAGAGATCAATAAAAAGTTCAATACCTGGGGGATGTAACTGAGCCAGTCATCCGATGTGCGTTGTGTGTTAATAAAAAAGTCATGTAATATGCAATTTGAGTTTTTACCCTTTTTTAAGTAAAATATCTGCTAACAATTGTAAAAAACGGTAAGGATGATATACAATTTATTTAGTTTTATTTTTTTAAGTATTACTATTTTGTTTTAATATTGTCATTTGATTAAAGTGAAATAAAATGACAATCAGAAAAGCCTTATAATGGATAGTTTACTGTTTTTGTTTTATGCTTCTAGATCAAACATTTCCTTACTACTTCTCTGGCGTAAACTAAATATTTTACGACAGCAATTTCGCAATCGTAAACTTTAGAAGCCACCATAGTAAACTTGATATACCCACAGGTAAATCTTAGGCCATGAATGGAAATAAAGCCGTCAACGGCAATGCTAATGGCAGTAGCGGTATACCAATGTACGTGAAAACGAAAACTGCTGTTTCGGTTCACCACGAAGATAAGGACAATATGGCTGATTCGTACGAACGTGATAAACTGCATTCGAAATATTGGAGAAGTTTACAATCTTTGAAACCTGTACGACTCACAAAGTAAGGCTTCCATTTGAAATTATTCTAACATTTTGGAATTTAATCTTGTACAACCGGTGGTTTAGTGCGTCGCCTTTCAACCGAAAGGTTACAGCCTCGAAACTGGTCACTAGCTAATCGTTTGTGTCCTTGGGCAATGCACTTAACGGACATTACCTGAACCTAGCAGATTAATGGGTTTTACCAAATAAAAAGCATATGTGTATCATACACAACATACTACAATATAGCTTCGGTAACCCGACGGTGAGCGCGAGGTGATCTGACGATTGGCCGTGTGTTAACCCCCTTGGTTTTCCTATTCACGGGATAAACAGAAATATCCTATCCTAACATGGTTACCCGAGATGCATACGCACAATAAACCGACGAGCGAGGATGTATTTTATTGATTTAAAGGCCAGAATTGCACTGTAAAATGCCATTGCGCTATCAGTGGATATAGTGGGTGACTTGTGTTCTAGCAAGAACGAGAAAACGATCGCTAAACTGTTCATAAATGACCTTTTATGTATCATGTAAAACAATTTCATACCATCGTCTGCTGCGGTTAAGGATCTATTTAGAGTTGTGGTAGGGGCACACCGACTGCTGTATTGTAGGTATATTATTTGTTTGTAATTCCGGTAGGAAACTACTGTAGTTTTGCCGTTTTATACCGTCTTCTTAACTTAAAATAATTGTTCTATTCTTCTTTATGGTAACGAAGGAGCAAAAAATAAACTGAAACTAAAGGAATTAATGAGAAGTACTGTCAAAAAGGCCTAACACCCACTGTCCTGCTGTATATGCTAATGATCATTTTCAACAGGAGAAAATGCCCAGCACCGGTAGACAACGCAAATATGTTTTCTTTCATTACATTCTCGTGGCTGACTTCGACCATCGTAGCCGCAAGGAAGAACCTAACTCCAGATGATATTCCTCCTCTTTCCAAATACGATGCTGCGGAATCGTCGTCCGAGAGGTAGGATTGCTATATGTCTTTGTTTTAGAGCATTTATTCTCCTTTTTTAAAATTGTCACCAAGGAAACACAAAAGTGCCTTTTTGAATTTTGTATTTTTATAATAAAGAAATATTTTTATCGGTAATTAAAATGTGCAAAGAGGTCAACACGAAAAATTAAATATTGGTTATAAATATCACTATAATATCGTTACTTAGACCTAGTAGCTGCGGTCAATATTCGACGACTTATTATACAGCTGTAATGGTGTGGTGTCATATATGGTCACTTTGACGATCTATTTTAAATATGGTTATACCGTTTACTGTTTGGCATTTAGACAAATATTTGCTGGGGTGAAAATCGTTAACTATTATTTTACTCGCATAATTTACAAACCAGTTCTCATTTTTAACGTTGAAAACAGATTTATTTACCAAAAAGTACTTTATTTGTAAAATGTTTTGGCATACTATAACGCGACGTTATATAGCTTTAATGCCACTGCTGCCCATTGCAAATAAATGTAAGTCAAATAAATGACGTAACGATGTTGTAATCGCAGAATGTATCGACTGTACGATGACGAAGCAAATAAAGTCAACGGCGTTCCCTCTATAAGGCGGGCAGTGTTTCGAAACATACGAACTCGTATGATTGCGTCATCAATCGCTGTAACTATCTCTGTCACGCTTGCCTTCGCTGGACCGGTAACTATTTTTTGAAAAACAAAAATTCTCAAAACAACACAGGTCATTGGTAACCTTTCACGTTTAGGCTTTCTTGGTCAGTCGGCTTGTCGGATTTGCTGATATTGCATCACCCACCATCGGGTATGGTATCGGTCTTGTGTGTGGACTGGCATGTACTGAATTTGGAAGATCTCTATTCTTCGCTACGTTCTGGGCTATTAATTACAGGTATAAACTTAGCCTAGATTGTGATTTTTTTATTACATAAATACGATTCGAAGATAAACGGCCACATTCACTGTTACTAACCAGACGGTTTACCCTATTATTACCCTTACAACCGTTGGATTTCGTTGACAGGCCATATACAAAATAAACAATATTGTATTGATAATTGATAAGACATAATGACACATTGATTAGCATTTCCCCTCAAACGTCCTGCATTGTCCAATTTTGTTTATCGTAATTGTACCATAACATTTATAATTTTGGCAGAACCGCATTAAGAGCACGAGCAGGAGTACTTACCATGGTGTTTAAGAAAATAGCACGACTCAGGAGTCTGAAAGACAAATCAGTTGGCGAGGTAAAATTTGATAGAACGTCCATCTAACCTTTGAATGTAACTTCATCATAGTGCATGCCGGCTAGTATGGCGGTTAAGTGCATCGCCTTTTAATCGAAAGATTGCAAGTGCAAAACTGATCGCTAGCTAGTTGGTTATGTCCTTGGGCAAGGCACTTTACGGACATTACCTGAACCCAGCTGATTAATGGGTTCTACCAAATTGAAGGAACTTGTCTATCATACACAACACTCTGCAATAGCTCCGGTAACCCGACGATGGGCGCGAGGGGATCTGACGATTGCCCGTGTGTTAACCCCCTTGGTTTTCCCAATAATGGGAATATACATGAATATCATATCCTATTCCACCATTTCTTTGATTGTAATATAACTCGTATACGATAATACTGAATGTAGTGATGAGATTCAAAAGTTTAAGAACAGGTTCTCTTTTGTATCGTACTTAATAACAAAAGGTTCCCTAAAAGGTCTAATGTCTGTAAAAAAGCAAGAATCGGATCGGCGATTATCCCGACGTTCCAAGAACGGGTTCGACCGAACCAATGCGAACCTCTTGAATCCCATCACTGGCTGTATGTATACTTACACTAAGTCCTTATCAACAGCTTGTGAACCTATTGGCCAACGATGGGCAGCGGTTGTCCGAGATGATCATGTTCGGTGGAATCCTGATTGGAGCTCCGTTTATGTTGGTCGTGACAACGATTTTCTGCTGTGTCTATCTTGGCTGGACCGGAATTATAGGGATTATTACTTTCATCATGTTCATACCGTTTCAGGTCATTAAACATATTGTCAATAATTAAACTGATGTTTGCTTTGTATAACCATACTTATAAAGCTCTAAATTCCGTGCTGCCATATAAGTTTAATTCCCTTTTAATATTTAACAATAGCTACCATTATTTGGAAATTTAACGATATAGATATTTGAAAGCTTTGGCGAAATCACTATGACTTGCGTATTTTATCCAACCTTTTCCCTACATCCAATTACCCAACATCAATTAAGTTATATATTAACGAATCTTTAAATACACGATCGATAAAGCGATATTTCACAAGGTCCGTTGAGGGCAAAATCTTAAAGTTAAAGATAAAAAATAATACACCATATTCGATATTATGGGTCAGGACATTATACATTTAAAGGAAAACAGGTCGCACGAATGGAGAGCGAGGAGGGTATATGCTTATACTAAAGTGGTGAAGTAAAATTGAGTAATGTTTTGGGGTAATAGATAGAGTCAAATAGGTGAAAGTTCAAATTAAGAAATTGGGTGAAAACTAGACCTTTTTTAAATGGTAATTGCGTCACAACTTACTCCCCACACTTGACACACCTGTATTAGTTTCCAATATTGAGTCAATTCATATAAATCTCGCCTTTGTCATAGCTTTCAACCCTTGTCATCGAGTTCATGTATATTTTATAACCACAACGTAATATTTTATTTGACTTAAGATAAGTTGCTGACTCGTTTGTCTACTTGCTCCGTTATGTAATACGCTTCTGTTTTGTCATACTTTTTATTTAATTAAATGTATTTGCTTAGGACTTCTCTCCAACTACTTATCGGTAAAATTATAATTCAAAAAACGACTGCCAGCTTTAATTGGTAAGGCTACAGCACCAAATAAGATGTCACATCTCTTTATTGTAATTATAGCTAGCGGTATTTACCATTCAGAAAGTATAGACTTAATCAGGTGCCGAACGCATACAGTTTTAGTGCCCGTGGGTTGCTATTCCTTACACCGACTTGTACACATTGACCAATGGTTGTAACCTCAGCATTATCTTTTTTATTTAAAATTAGGTATATCATACGGTCGCTCTCACCAATCCAACGCACGACTGTTCTTAATCAAAAATACTTTTTTTCGACAAGAAATCTTGAAATATTTTAATTTTGAATGGGCACCAAATTTGGTTATCTCGATTTTAAATGGTTACGTTTTAAGCCAATAATTCTCTTGTCACTATGTTTATATCTATTTTTATATAGCAAATACCATTTTTTATAGCAACCGCTTTATAAATCAGTCACGTTAACCGTTCGTTAATAAACATCTCGGTTTTTGCAGATGTTTCTGGGCAAAATGATGGCGCTGTACCGACGACAAACTATTCAAATAACGGACACTAGAGTGCGTATGATGAATGAAATCCTGACCTGTGTTAAACTCATCAAGATGTATGCATGGGAAATAAGCTTCGCCAAATCTATAGGCCAGTTTGTATTATTCAATATCTTTTTCATTTTCTTCATTATTAATTATTTTTATGCTCCGAAACTTAATATTTCTTTCTTTTTATTTATAATTAATTATTTTTATTCATGATTAATAAAGAAAACATATTAAAAAACATAAGCTTATATTACGTTAAGGAACATTTGCTATTATGCAACCTTATAAGCTAATCCACTGAAAACATATTAAAAACACATACGCTAATCCACTGATTACTTTTGTTCTCTTCTCATCCAACTAAAATTAATAAATAACCAGTAGTTACTAGACCACCTAACCATTTAAATGATTTCCAAAGTATAATTTTTTATTTGATTTTTTATTTTCAACCGTCAAACACATATCATCACACGAGCACTTCATTTTGTTACACGCCATTGTATTACAGGCAGGATACGAGAATCCGAACGGCAGTTGTTGGTGAAGGCAAGTTTCATTCAAAGTCTCCAAGTCTCAGTGATTCCCATTGTTCCAGTTGTGTCCACAGTGTTCACGTTCCTTGTGCATACTTTGTGCGGGTATCACTTGAATGCGACGAAGGTGGGTAGATTTCATTGGATAAGATATTCATGTTTATCCCCATGAATGGGAAAACCAAGGGGGTTAACACACGGGCAATTCGTCAGATTCCCCCTTGTGTGCTCACATCAGGTTAACGGAGCTATTGCAGTGTTTTGTGTATGATTCACACTTTCCTTTAATTCGATAGAACTCATTCAGGCAATAGTCCGTTAAGTGCTTTGCCTTAGGACACAACCAAAATAGCTAGCGCCCAGTTTCGAATCTGAAACCCCTTCTGTTGAAAGGCGTTGCATCAAACCGCCAGACTATAACCGGTCGGACATTGCTAAGCGCATTTTGTTGTACGGTCGTGTAGCGGAATGGTTAACGCGACCGATACATAATACCGACTTTTATACAAAAAACGGTCCTGGTGACGAGCCCATCATGGGTTGGAAACTTAGCACGGTCAAAAATCCATTTTGTTATTTTGAAATTTAAAAAATACCATTGTAGTGCGTGATTTCGTTTATTAAAAATGTACCCGTGCTATATCATATGTTGTAAATGCTATCGTTTACCTCCGGCGGGGAAACTTACCGAATTATCCTATAGTGCTTGTTTGAAATATTAGCTAAGGCTTTTATAAATTTATTTTATTTGCAAGTTTTATTACCACTGTTTTATTGTTAGGCGTTTACGATTATAGCGGTCTTCAATGCTCTACGATTTATATTGGCTGTTTTACCGCAAGCAGTGAAAGCAATGGCAGAGGTTAGTAGTGCAACTGCTTTTTAATACATTAAAAGGCACGAATCTCTTGTAATATAAACCTGTGTAGGATAGGATAGGATATTCATGTTTATCCTCTTAAATGGGAATACCAAGATGGATTAACACACTGGTAATCATCAGATCACCTCGCGCCCACCGTCGAGTTATTGAAGCTATTGCAGTGTGTTGTATATGATAGACACGTTCCTTCAATTTAGTAGAACCCATTAATCCGCTCGAATCAGGTAATGTTCGTTAAGTTCCTTGCCCAAGGACACAACCGACTAGCTAGCGACCAGTTTCGCACCTGCATCCTTTCGATGGAAACCCGACGAGGTAAACTGCCAGACTAACCGGTAGGACAAACCTGTATATTTTGTTTCAAAGGTTTTTATAAGTTTCGAGCGAATCGACGACTTGTTAAACATGGAAGAGATGAAAGATTATTACACAGCACCGGTGTCTTCGAGTAATGTCGTCGAAATCACAAACCTCACTGCGGCTTGGGATGTGGTGGAGAAATCAGAGGTATTTTATAGGCAGTGTGGCAAAGTGGTTATGTAACGTCGGTTAGGTAGAGGGGTTCCCGGTTTGATATCGACCACGACCATGAATCTCTACTTGTGCCCGGGAAACCCATCGGAGCAGTCGTTGCCTCAATTTCTTGGAATTTTTAAAAGTGTATAGCGTAGCGCGATAACTAACTATTTTTTCATTGGTCTAAGTTTCAAAGCCATGATGGGCTTGCCACTAGGACCGTTTTTTTTATAAGTGTCGGGATATGTATAGGTCGCGCTAACCAATCGGCCACACGACCGTACCGACAACTAATACTTAACATACTAAACCATCAGTGTAACTACTGGGACATGTTGTGTTCGAACGAGATTGCATTTTTATATTTTTATTTAGGAAGCTATCATGTCGTTTATATAACCATCGGATAGGTATTATAAGGATAGGATAGGATATACTACATTCATATTTATCCCCGTGAATGGAAAAACCAAGGTGGTTAACACACGGCCAATCGTCAGATCACCTCGCGCCCACCGTCGGGTTACCGGGGCTATTGCAGTGTGTTGTATATGATAGACACGTTCCTTAAATTAAGTAGAACCCATTAGTCAGCTGAGTTCAGGCAATGTCCGTAAAGTGCTTTGCCCATGAACACAACCGACTAGCTAGCGACCAGTTTCGCACCTACAACGACGCCACGCACTTAACCACCAGACTAACCGGCCGGACATAATTGATATTTATGTTTTGCAGTCCAATGAATCAAATACATCGGAATCATCTCAGTCAGAAAATATCGTAGAAGTTCTTCATAATCTAAATCTCAACATCCCAAAGAACAGGTTATCATTTGTATTTGTAATTTACAGCGCTTAGTATGTTGCTATAACGTAAATTTTGGAGCCAGACGTTTCCACTGTTTGTTTTACGTGGTTATTATGTCCATTGATCGATATATTTTGGATTGCGAATTACCGACATATGTCAGAATGAGAAATTCTGACTTACTTCTTTTACCTTTGTAATGCTTTTATAACTATGGTCGTTTTGTAGATTATTGGGAATTTGTGGCTCGGTGGGAAGTGGAAAGTCGTCGCTGATTAACATGATACTTGGCCAGCTACGAATACCAGAAGGCAAAATTGGTTTGGCTGGTAAATTGGCTTACGTTCCCCAGCAGGCCTGGATATTCCACGCTTCTGTGCGAGAGAATATCTTGTTCGGGATGGCATGGGATGAAGACAAGTACAACAAAGGTAGCAATTTTTACAGTGGGAAATGCATTGGATTAAATGGTGAAGGGTGATAACTTATGTTTAACTGTCTTTAGTTTGATGAATAACACAACGCTTTATTTTTAATGACAGCCTAAATTATACTTCTCACCATTAGGAGTTGTCAAGTCAGGCATACTTGTCCTATCGAACACATATTTACTGTTAAGTTACGTCATGGCTTATACGTCGTATGTTGTAGCTAGAAAAGAGGTAATTCTGTAAAAACTAAGGTAAGAGAGACTTCAACCATGTAGGCCTACATTAAATGAACATGCCGAGCTTAACTTTGCAATAACTTCTGTTCAATCTAATGTTGCAGTCGTAGAATGTTGCTCTTTGACCTCGGATTTTGCAATTCTTCCGGACAAAGATCAAACTGAAGTGGGAGAGCGAGGCATCAACTTATCGGGGGGACAAAAACAACGTATTAGTTTGGCAAGGTGGTTATTTTGTCAAGTTTTAGGATAGAATATTCATGTTTATCCCCGGTAATGGGAAAACCAAGGGGTAAACACATGGGCAATCGTCAAAACACCTCGCGCCCACCGTCGGGTTACCACAGCTATTTCAGTGTGTTGTGTATGATAGACATGTTCCTTCAATTTGGTAGAACCCATTATTCCGCTAGGTTCAGTCAATGTCCGTAAAGTGCCTTGCCCAAGGACACAACCGACAAGCTAGCGACCAGTTTCGAACCTGCAAAGGCAGTTTTAAAAAGCAATTGTTTGTTTTGAAGCTAAAATACCAATCTTTTTAATCTTTTAATGTTTTTAGAGCTGTATATAGTGAAAGAGACATTGTGTTGTTGGACGATCCACTTTCGGCTGTCGACGCGCATGTCGGCAAGCACATCTTCTTTGAATGCATCAAGAAAGCATTGTCAGACAAAACCATCATATTTGTCACCCACCAACTCCAATACTTGAAGGATTGCGACGAAGTTTTACTCCTTAAAGACGGACGTATTGCTGAACAAGGACATCATGAAGATTTGATGAACCAACAGTCAGAATACTTTAACTTAATCAGGTAGTTATCGCAGTCCTAAATATGAAGTTTAGGTACAATATTATACGTTATAAGACTGGAGTCAAGGTTTCTAAATGGGTGTCCGGTATTACACATGATATTGGCATATAATACATCATTCCCCAGAGTTGGTCTTGCTATTAAGTGTGTTTGTGTGTAGTTATAACGCTATTTGAATACGTAGTATCATGGCAACGGTACCAGGTGCCGTACGCAAAGCACAGAGTCTTAATTTTTTCAAAGACGTTGCTTAGGCCATGGCTGTAACCCACGCATTATTAGCTGGTAATATTAGTTAATCATTTTGGTATAATTGAGTTATTTTCAGCAACTTTTATTTGGAGCAAGAACAGGATAAACCAGAAGTTGTTGATACTGAACTGGTGAAACAACTGATCAGACAAAGAACATTAAGCAACGGATCAGCTGGTAAGTTTTCATGTTTATAGACTCCTTTGACATTTCCATGACTAATTTAGATATGATATTAATGTTTATCCCCGTAAATGGGAAAACCAAGGGGGTTAGCACACGGGCAATCGTCAGATCACCTCGCGCCCACCGTCGGGTTACCGCGGAGCTATTGCAGTGTGTTGTGTATGGACACGTTCCTTCAATTTGGTAGAACCCATTAATCCGCTGGGTTCAGGCAATGTCCGTAAAGTGGCTTGCCCAAGGACACAACTGACTAGCTAGCGACCAGTTTCGCACCTGCAACTTTTCGGCTGAAAGAAAAAAAATTCGTTTCAACCACCAGGCTAACCGATCGGATATTGCTTGACATTGTTCTGTTATTTTTTCTAACTGACGCTTGTGACAAGCATATTTTGTCAGAATACCCACTTTGAGGAATTGACACTTATAACGTCTAGGTGTGTTATAAACTGCTAATAGGATGATGTGCACAAATATATTATTTGATTAATTACCCTGATTAAATTCCTAATATCTCGAAAAATGCAGTTAAACGTTTTTACTTCTTTAAGGGGTGTACCAAATTATCCTGAGGCAATACACCAAATAATTAAGTTTTTTAACATGCATGCCTATCAAGTTGTTAATCGTTACTGTTTGATATTAATCAATAATATAGGCATGTTTGTGAAAAAACTCAATTACTTAGTGGGTTGCCGCAGGTAATTTGCTACAACACTTAAAGAAATAAAAAAGGTAATTGGGCAGAAATATACCTAACTCTCCCCTTTATATCAGATGTTCGGGAGTTGGATGACATAAGTCTCAACTCGGGAACCACCGATAAGTTCAGTCCTTCCCACGATATCTTTCAACGCATCGGAAGCATTCGATCTGTGGATACCACGCTGCCAGCTGAAGGTGGAGTCACGAGTGATGTATTGGATACGGAGCAAATTGAAGGTAACGATATCTTTAAAATGATATGCCGCTGTGTTTTGTTTCCATTTGAACAATGATTAATATGGTTTTCAATTAGATACTTTGTGCATTTTAAAATGGACATACGCTATATGTGTGTGTCGATATGCCACGACTGTTAAGTCCGGACTTTCGGTGCAGAGGTTAGGCATTATAAACGTTTGTAAGCGAATTCCATAGGCTCGTTTGCAACCATAACAAAATAACGACCATAACAAAATAACTAGACTGTGGAAAAGGTGTATTATAACGATTTTCTCTGTAAAACGACTTTGGGGATACCTTTTACTGACTATACTAGACTATCCTTGTTCTATACTGTGTCACATTCGTGTATACTACAAGCTTTCAGCTTTAAACGTTGTTTTAAACTGTAGATCCTGAGGCTCCAGAGGCGAATGGGAAGGCAGTGCTAATAAAAGGGGAAAGGCAACAAACGGGGTCCTTAAACGCGGACACATATCTAGTGTACATCAGATCAGCTGGAGGGTAAGTTTTTTGCATGTGTAATTTTAATTCCTGCAATTTACGTTGGTTGTACGGTCGTGTGGCCGAATGGTTAACGCGACCGATACATATAACGACCGATACAAAAACGCTACTGGTGACAAGCCCATCATGGGTTCGAAACTTTCGGGTGAAATGACTATTTTATATGAGAATTACCGAGTTGCAAAGATAAAATCATCCGTTGTTAATGAAATTGGGTTATGTACTGACAGCATACATTTGTCCGACCGGTTAGTCTGGTGACTTTAAACCGAGAGGTTTCAGATTCAAAACTGGTCGCTAGCTAGTCGGTTGTGTCTAGACACTTAACGGATTTTGCCTGAACCCAACAAAATAATTCTACCAATTAAAGGAACGTGTCAATCATATATAACACACTACAATAGCTATGGTAAGCCGACGGTGGGTGATCTGATGATTGCCCGTTTGTTAACTCCCTTGGTTTTCCCATTCACGGGATAAACATGAATATATTACCCTAAAAAAACACGGTTTAAATGATTCCAGGTTCAACTTGGCCTGGCATAAATTAATATCGCTATTCGTACTTCTTAGATTTCTGGTATCTTTTATGACCGCATTGCTGTTTATCTTGGTGATCTTTGGAATCACCTTGGACAACTGGTGGTTGAGCTTGTGGATTAACAATGGTGGTGCTCTGCTCAACTGCACTACAACTGGCCAAGGTACTAATGATTTTATGAATTGATTTATCCCCGTCAATGGGAAAACCAAGGGGGTTAACACACGGGCAATCGTCAGATCACCTCGCGCTTATCGTCGGGTTACCAATCCAGTTAGTGTTTGTATGGTTCATAAGTGCCGTTAAGTGCCTTGCCCAAAGACACAACCGATTAGCTAGCGACCAGTTTCGAACCTTAAACCTTTCGGTTAAAAGGCTTCACACTAAACCGCCAGACTAACCGTTCGGACATTAAAAAAACATATCAACTGTGTATGTACTAACATACTTTCACCAATGAAGTAACCTTGGATACTATATAGATGTACTAAGTGTCAAGCATATATACTTCGTTGTTCATACAACAAACCATATTTTCTGCAATTTGCATTACAATATGTTGGAATGAATATATTTTAGACTTAGAAGCGTCGGGCGGCGGAGAGATGAACTTTACAATGGCTACACCAACCCCATGTACACCTATTAAGGATCCCAATATATCCACCGGGGAAAATATAGGATTCTACCAGGTAAATTAAATTTTGTTGTAAAAGCGGAAGTGATATTCGTGTCAATTCATCTTTGTGGTAACACCATTGCCATAAGTATTATTTTTTATTAAAACGCAATCTTTCTTGATGAGTATATGTACCTAAGTCCGCTGCTTGGAAAAGTATTTTAATAACATATCCAAACACATTACCTGAATGTGGCAACCCCTGAAATAATTTTGTTTTACTGAACATAATGCCGTGGTTCGTGCGTCATAATTAAAAGTAAACCGTGACATCTTACGGCTTCCCACCATCTGCCAGTTTAACTTACATCGCTCCAACGAATGTAGACAGACACGCTGCGTAATTGACATTTTAAAAATACATCACGATATGTTCACGGTTTCTTTAGGTATCGTTATACGATAATGTGGGTGGCGTTGAAATCTACTTTTTACAATTTCCTTTTGCATAAATGGGATTAAAAACCGTACTTTTGAACATACTTTATTACTTGCTGGTCGTCAAAACGTGATACAGCAATATTAACATTGTTATTGTACAGATCTACACATAAATCCAGGCATAAAAATACCATAAAAACATAAAATAAAAATACAATAAAAAGCCATTTAAAAGATCCAGCCATAATCGTGATACGGCAATATTAACAATGTTATTGTACAAATATAGCAACAAATGATAAGGAAATCACAACTATGCGTGTTAAATATTGTTTGTTCCCCTGAATTCCACCCATCACATCAATTACATTCCCCCATCACCATGTACCTACAGGGCGTGTATTTCGCGATCCTCGCAATCACTATCATAGCTGCGGTTGGCAAGGCAGTCATGTACACTCGGACCACCACCACTGCAGCGAGTCGATTGCACAACAAATTATTTGACGTCATTTTCGCAAGTCCCATGACGTTCTTTGACACCACTCCGACGGGACGAGTTTTAAATCGGTCAGTTTTTTTTGCAATTTGAACTTCCATTGTAACAATCTTTAGAAGACACAAGTTAAATAATTATGTGTTGAAATGTTTTAATCAGCTAATTTATGCAAGGTCGTGTAGAAAAAAACCTTTCCCACCGAACATAATCCCCTAAATCCGCCCACCGTCGGGTTACCGGAGCTATTGCAGTGTGTTGTGTATCATTCACACGTTCCTTCAATTTAGTAGAACCCATTAATCTGCTGGGTTCAGGCAATGTCCGTTAAGTGCCTTGTCCAAGGACACAACCGACTAGCTAGCGACCAGTTTCGAACATGGCGTTGAACTAAACCGCCAGAAAGGCGTTGAACTAAACCGCCAGACTAACCAGTCGGATTTCATTACTCATGAAATTATTCGCAGATTTTCAAAGGATATGGACGATGTTGACGTCCGCTTGCCATTCATCATGGACATGTTTTTACAGCAAGTGAGTACAACGTTGCTATTAATATCTAGCCTTACTAATTTACATATACGCCTGCAATTAATGATTGTGTGGCACTTCTACATTAATTCTGTAAATGCTTAATTCAATAGTAAAACAGTGCCACTACTAAGTTTAGGACATACCGCGGTAACTGTGACTTTTTGCGGGTGAGCGTAAATTTTCAGGACGATGATATAAATGTCTAAGTCATAAATACATTTTGTTTGAAACACGCCGTCACATCTGCCGTTGTTGGTGTTTTTATCGCTGTCCGGGCTGCAGCTCAGTTGTGTAACGCCACGAGCGTAGTAACCATCTGTTAGTTCAATAAAACCTGAAGTAACGTCTCACGACTTTATAGTACGGTGTGAGCAATGCAAAGCAACTGGCGACTTTATTTTAACCGTGCTAAGTTTTGAACCCATGATGGGATCGTCAACAGGGCCGTTTTTTGTATAAGAGTCAGTGTATGTATCGGTCGCGTTAACCATTCGGCCACACGAACGTACAACTGGCCACTTACGGTATTCTGACAAATGAAATTATTTTGACGCCCTTTGCGTTCCTACTTACAAAGATACACGTTGATATATTTTACATCTATCCTAACATAACTTGGCAGATTCTCTTCATTTTTTTCTCCATCATAACGATGGTCATTGTGTTCCCTTGGTTCCTGATTGCGTTGGCCGTATTAGCGGTTGTGTTCGTTTTCATCTATTCGTACTTTCGTGTCGCCGTGAGGGAATTTAAACGCGTGGATAACGTTACAAGGTGAGTACACCTAAATTCTACATCTTTAATGTACAACCTACACTATACATTAGACTATTACTCACAAATGATATGTAGAATCAGTTAGGATAGGATAGGATATGATATTCATGTTTATCCCCGTGAATGGGAAAACCAAGGGGGTTAACACACGGGCGATCGTCAGATTACCTTGCGCCCACCGTCGGGTTACCGAAGCTATTGCAGTGTTTTTATATGATAGACACCTTTCTTTAATTTAGTAGAACCTATTAAGCCGGTGGGTCCAGGCAATGTTCGTTAAGTGCCTCGCCCAAAGACACAACCGACTAGCTAGCGAACAGTTTCGAACCTATATGTAAAATAAGTTCTTAGCTTAGATTGCGGAGAACAATACAGGTCGTATTTTAAAAATCAAAATCCTATTTATCCAAACACAGTCACCCCAGGTTTAAATCTAGGTTCACTGGTGATTTTTGTCACTTTTACGAAAACCGTTTTTACATAACTGCTTCTTATTACTTCCAAGGTCTCCATGGATATCTCACGTTACTTCTACAGTCCAAGGATTAAGTACGATACACGCCTATGATAAGACGGATGACTTTATAAACACGTAAGTTTGTTTTTATGCCCAAGGTGGTGAATGACGTTCCTAATTTCCGAAGCTATTGCGGTGTGTTGCGTAGGATATTTTACTATGTTAACTTATCGCATCCCACCGGACAAGGACATTGCCGAAGAACCACGAACAGAGAGGTCTATTTCGAACTTTCCATCTTCCTGAATCATGTGATGCCAAAAGGATTTCTTAAATTTAAATTCGTTTTGCCATAAAGATGCTGTGGTTTGTTTTACAGCTTAGTATGACGTGCGACCTCGAAATTCAAATCTTCTTTTTAAAGCTTTTATAAAGCATTTCTCCAAGACTTGACTAAAATGTTTCTAACAGAGGGGTAGATTTCGAACTTCCCACCTTCCTGCATCATGTTTTTAAAATAGGCTTTTCGTGAAGACTTTACTGGGATGTTTCTGCCCAATTTCTTCTTAAAAACAAACTTAAAACGATTTCAGGTTTTGCAAGCAGTTGGACAAAAATGGCGCGCCTTATTACTCGTATCTTTGCTCAATGCGCTGGTTGTCGGTTCGACTCGACGCGATGACTATCACCGTAACTGTACTGGTTGCACTCTTTGTGATATTCTCCACCATATACCCTGCCACATTCGGAGGAACAACTGCCTCATTTGCAGGTCTTGCTCTCTCCTATGCAATACAGGTGTGTGGACTGCTTTTTCCGAGCTTAGTTTCGAACCCATTAAGGTTTCGTCACCAAGACCGTTTTTATTTAGAAGTCTGTATATGTATGGGGTCACTTTAACCATTCGGCCACACGACTGTACAGGCGTGAGAGGCTTATCTTAGAGCTCCTAGTTGGCTCAAAGTAAATGACCTTTTAACTTTTATTGGATGATACGTTTTGCATTTCTGCATTCTTATGGCCTCTTGCGAGAGACTTATCTTAAAGATTCCAGTTGGCTCATAGTTGAGCATTTTTAACATCTGTTAGATGATATGACGAATCACAGACTTTGCCAACATTTAAAAAAAATGTTTAACATGTATAAATTAAGAAGGTACATTTTTTCATTGTGTTAATGATTTTCTTTCAGATGACTGGTATGTTCCAAGTTTGTGTGAGGTTCAGCGTTGAAACGGAATCGTATTTCACTTCGGTCGAACGCGTCAATGAATATATAACAACCTGTCCGCCGGAGCAACCTGAGAATAAGGAGACCAAATCTCCACCGAAAGAATGGCCATCCAAAGGGGAACTCAGGTAAGGGCTTCGAAACATAAAACCAAGTGGGTTAACACAAGGGCAATCGTTAGATCACCTCGCGCCCACCGTCGGTTTACCGGAACTATTGCAGTGTGATGTATATGATAGACCCGTTCCTTCAACTTGGGAGAACCTATTAATCCGCTGGGTTCAGGCAATGTCCGTAAAGTGCCTTGCCCAAGGACACAACCGTCTAGCAAGCGACCAGTTTCGCACCTGCAACCTTTTGATTGAAAGGCGACGCACTTAACCGGCAGGCTAACCGGCCGAAGACACGGTTTTGCGGTTAAACGGTTACTGCAACCGATTCGTATACCGATTTCTAGATAAAAACGGTCATAGTGACAAGCCCACGAAGGTTTTAAAACGTATCCCGTTAAGATACAAAAATATACAAAAAAGAAATAAATGCAATTGAGAAAATCATCAAAAGCAACTGCAATTGTTTGCAGACATTTATAAGTCTCATAGCTATTCGGTCACACAACCATACCTAAAACTGCTACAATTGCATATTATTTGATTTACTTTTATTGATATGTTGTGTTCGTTCAAATTTTCCCATATATTGTGTGTTCCAAGCATCCTTTACCACGTTTTATAAAATTCATACAAACACGCAGTAGCCTAACTAACAACCATTGTATGCAACTGCAGTCTAATACATCCGGAGACAAATTTGACGGTCCTATTTCATTAAAGTAAACTGTGTATATTTTTTTTACCGAGCCAGGTTTAGAAACCATGATGGACTCGTCACCAGGACCGTTTTTTGTATAAGAGTCGGTATATGTATCGGTCGTGTGGTCGTGTTAACCATTCGGCCACACGACCGTACTAAACTGGGTATATTGATCACAGTCAGTATTGGTTATGAGATCACACACATTACACCCCTTGTAACCCATATTTCCACGTAGATTCAAGAATGCCTGCTTGAGGTACAGGCCTGACCTTCCGCTGGTGCTGAAAAACGTATCGTTAAAAATAAGAGAGAGAGAAAAAATTGGAATTGTTGGTCGCACTGGTTCAGGTATGTTTGACCAGTTTTCTTGCCAGCAATACATAATATGATTACTAAATACGACCCAAATAAGGGAAAAGGGTGAACTTGGAAACATTAATTTATGAAGAATTTGCCGTTATGTTTTTATGCTTATGTACAAGGTTAGAGTTATTTTTCTCAATTTATCGTCCAGGTTTCCTTTCGACATAAAAAAAACTTACAACATTTTATTATTAATAATCAACCAGATAATAAGGCTTTGCCCGACGGCGAAAATAACATATTTATTGTCGTATTCATTTAGTGGTTGATGCAAATATTCTTTATCCAGGTAAATCTTCCCTTGGTACGGCGTTGTTTCGATTGGTCGAATTATCCAGCGGCGCCATATATGTTGACGGCGTCAACGTCGCAGATATTGGCTTGAAAGATCTCAGACAAAAGTTATCCGTGATTCCACAAGACCCGGTCCTATTTGTGGGAACGGTCCGTTATAACCTCGACCCTTTCAAGCAATATTCGGAAGACGAAATCTGGAAAGCGTTAGAAAGAACCCACATGAAGCCAACGGTAATCGCTCTTCATACTTGGTTTGCAATCGCCCAATCGGGCCGTACTTAAAAGGGCCACATTAGTTTTTGAGTACTAGGATAGGATATTCATGCTTATCCTCGTTAGTGGCAAAACCAAGGGGGTTAACACACGGACAATCGTCAAATCAGCTCGCGTCCACCGTCGGGTTACCGGAGATATTGAAGTGTGTTGTGTATGATAGACACGTTCCATTAATTTGGTAAAACCCATTTATCCGCTGGGTTCAGGCAACGGCCGTAAAGTGCCTTGACCAAAGACAAAGCCGACTAGTTACCAGTTTCGCACCTGCAACCTTTCGATTGAAAGGCGAATCACTTAACCGTAAGACTAACCAGCCAGACTTCTTTTTATTAAAATCTTGTGATCTTAAAATGTGTTGGTTAAATCACCAAATATGTTAAAAATATAATAGAACAGTTCATTAAGATGTGTCTTCTAGTGGCGAGTTCTTACAGACACGGTATTAAAACACTAAATTCGTTCCTGAAGGCAGTGTATTAGAACTATTTTTATCGGTAGTAACAATGAATTGGCTCTTCAGATAAGTGAATTGCCGGACAAACTGGAGACGGAAGTCGTCGAAAACGGTGAAAACTTCAGCGTCGGCGAACGACAGCTACTCTGCATGGCTCGTGCTATTTTACGCCACTCTAAGATTATTATGTTGGATGAGGCGACTGCTGCTATTGACAGTGAAACCGACAGTTTGGTGCAGGACACTATTCGGGAGGCGTTTGCGGATTGCACCATGCTGACCATTGCCCATAGACTCAACACTGTGCTTACCAGTGATAAGATATTGGTCATGGACGATGGAAAGGTATTTGTTAGAAATATTTGTCAGTTTATTAGTCTCAGGACTACTGCGCACCATACAACTATACCCAAGATAATAGTAGTTCAGGAATATTATTTTGTTAATTTTAAACAAAACATTTAAAGTTATGGGACCGATAAGAACAACTTATCCAATAGAATCAAGTTTTAAACAGGGACACTTGTCTTCTTTAACCTGTCTCTTACAATTGTGTGGTGCACGGGTTTTCAAAAAAGATGTTTGTGATTAGGTTCGATAAAACAAATGAAATAAGTAGAAATATTCTTAAATATAGCTGGGTGGATCAGTTTAACATTACGTCGACACCCCGAATTATTCCATTGAATCGTTTGGTTTGAAATTTTGCAAGCAGGTTATAACCAAGAGTCGCATTATTCTTAGGTTGCAGAGTTTGCTGATCCGGCTTCCTTGCTCAGTGATCCGTCATCGCAGTTTTCACGAATGATCGTCGCATCCGCGAGCGTGGATGACAAGGTAAACAGCAATGAGGCATCGGTGCCTCCTTCCTCGTTGGATAACCCCTCGAACAGTAATCAATCATCGGCTGTTGCTAGCGGTATTGCTAACTCAGCATATGAGAGCGACTCTGATATAAATTCTACCGCATTATAGTGCAATTCGCCAATATTTATTAGTACCATTAGTGTCATACATTCGGTATACGCAAATTAGTATTTTCGTTTAAACGTCGTATTTTTATGCTATGCAATTAATTAAGTTCGCTGTGTCTGTGGCAATTCAAGTGTTCACCACAAATAGCTTTGTATGTAATTGTTTCATTTTCCATGTTCTAATTGAACTAGTTCACGCCATAAAATATACATTGCATTCTTGTCTTTTATATTGGTGTCTATGACTAAAGAATCAACTACATGTTAACCACCACTGTTTAAAAATGCATTTTGTATGTGATATATTTATGCAAACAGGGACCATAACCACAATAGATATATTTTACATCGATTATGTAGATTGTTTCTGCAAGCATAAACGAATCGGCCTCTTCCTGAACGCAGGTTAATAACTATGCCGATTCCTATCTTATTAATATTACGTACACCTACGAACCAGAATATTGAAGGTAGAAAATAAAAAAATAAGGACGGTCGTTAATTGCTAGGTATAATCATCCCGTAACAGGGCCGGTTTTAGGCCGATTTGACCGATTAGATCAAATTGGGCCCCGCACCTTGAAGGGGGCCCGCGCTAGCGGTGGTCTTTCTGTATTACGAGGTTTAAAATACTACTGAATGGTCAAATAAAAAGTGAAATAATATTCTTTCTCTTAATGTCAATTTGATATGCATCGTAACTAAGTCAAATTTATATTTCTGTGTCTGTCTGTTACGTCATAATGAATATGGTTGCTAAACAATATATATGTTTGGAAGTAAAACAATATATCGTAAATAAGCACCCACATTACCTTTAATTCGTTTTATAGCAAGTACTAAATGTCTATTTTTGTAGTTTGTATGTACCGGTATGTATTTTATGATATATAACCCATAAATTTTGCTATGAAGAGTAGGGGCCCCGCCATTACATTTCTAATTGGGCCCCGCGGTTCCTAGCACCGGGCCTGTCCCGTGATAAATCCCACATTCACGTAGTAGGGTTGTGTTTCCAGAAATGTACCGAAATTGGATATGGGGTGTTTTTATCTATTTTGTTAATCTCGAAATTCTTTTTTGTGCATCTTTTAATATGTATTAATTTAGGCTCTCCGGCTATTTTATATACTTCCTAATAATAGGACGTATATCATTTTTTGTCAACCTTATCATTTGTTTTAACAATTTTTGAAGTTTTAATCTAATTAAACAACTCCTGGAAAATGTCCGAGAGAAATTGCACGCCTATCGAAATCATGATTCGGCGACAAATCTTAATTCATTTAGGGTATTTACCAGAAAAAGTTTCTACTTCGTATATTAAAATTATTAGTTATGGGTCCCATTTGGAAAAATGGGACACATATTGTTTTTATCCGTTTTTTTTTTTTTTTTTTTTTTTGTTAAACGCTTGCCAGGTATGGCATGTCGCCCCGACATCTACCAGAAGAAAGAATAGAATCGCAATGAAACTTTACCATTTGTTAGGCAACATGGTCTAGATGAACAGAAACCAACATCTTGGGAGATAAAACCAGGGGAATTCCCCTGGGACGTTAAAAACCAAAACGGTGTTTTTTTCTAAAAAAATAGCTATTTTGGGCATAGCGCTTGAACGACAACTCCAATTTGTATCAGATTTGGTGAAATGTAAGTGCATTAGTCACTGATTTAACACTTAGAAGAAATAAAATATTTACCTAGGGAAATACCCTAAACAATAAGATTTTGTTCTCAAATCATGATTGTGACAAGCACGCCATGTCGCCCCGACATCTACCAGAAGGAATAATGGAATCGCAATCAAACTTTGGTATTTGTTAGACAACATGGTCTAGATATACAGAAACCAAAATGTTGGGTAATAAATCCAGGGGAATTCCCCTGGGACGTTAAAAACCAAAACAGTATTTTTCCTAAAGAATTAGCTTTTTTGGGGCATAGCGCTTGAACGGCTGCTCCAATTTGAATCAGATTTTCTGGAATGTAAGTGCATTAGTCACTGATTTAACACTTAGAAGAAATAAACAAAGTACTTAGGGAAATACCCTAAAAATAAGATTTTGTTCTCAAATCATGATTGTGACAAGCATGCCATGTCGCCCCGACATCTGCCAAAAGGAATAATGGAATCGCAATGAAAATTTGACATTTGTAAGAGAACATGGTTTAGATACGAAGAAACCAAAATTTTGGGTAATGAATCCAGGGGAATTCCCCTGAGACGTTAAAATCCAAAGGTTTGTCTTCCAATAAATTAGCTTTTTGGGGCATATAGCGCTTGAACGGCTGCTCTAATTTTGATCAGATATGGCGAAATGTTGGACTATTATACACTTTGTGCCAATTAAAAGAAAGAGAACATTTACTTAGGGTAATTACGTTAAAAACGATGATATGTTCCTGAATTATGTTTGTGACTGGCATGCCATATCGCACTGACAAATAAGACAAGCAGTCGACAAATCAGATTAAAACTTTAAGAATTGTTACATAACATGACCCACATATGTAAAAACAGAAACTTATCTACTAAACCTAGGGTAATTCCCTGACACATGAAAAACTAAATCGGGCTGTTTTGGCAATTTAGCTTCATTTCACTTCAGCGCTTGAAAAGAAGGTTTAATTTAAAATATTTGTGGTGAAAATGTTCGTAAATTTAAGACGTTTATTCTTTTTTAACTACACATGGAAAAGAAGTTTGGCTTGATAACTCTGGGACCCATGCGTTTATGCTTGCAGAAACAAACTACATATACTCAGTGTATAAAATACAAATTGTGGTTAGGGACCCTGTAGCATGAGTATATGGCCTACAACATGTGGTTTACAAATAGTAGTGGTTAAACACGTGGTTGACACTCTCTAGTTAACGTACTAACATTGCACCAAATATAATTTAATTGCAGATTCTTGTCACGCGATGTGCTAGAAAAAAGTTCGATTTTTAGATTTTAATTTCACGCCTGTTACAATCATGATTCAAGGACAAATCTTAATTTTTAGGGTATTTTCCCAGGATAATTTTCTAATTTCTTGTATTTAAAACAATACTAGTTTGATGTAAACCACCAAATCTTGTGTAAATTAAAATTTCCTTTTAAACGTTGTGCTTGTAAGAAGCGTAATTCCCCGAATAGGATATGATATTCATGTTTATCCTCGTGAATGGGAAAACCAAAGGTGGTTAACACACGGGCAATCGTCAGATTACCTCGCGATCAACACCCACAAAAGTACCACCCCGGGTAAATTTAAACTTTTTGTCAAGTACAATACCCGATAGAATGTTAATTTCATTAGTCATAGCATGCCCGTCAAGCAGTTGATAAATAAAATACAGACATAATTGGATCCCTAACTACACGACGACACAAATGTATTAAACTAGGGAAAGTCAAACTTAACTTCGTTTCAGCGTAAATCGTCTAAACATTTCTTTTTCGACTTTTTTCCCGTTTTTTTATATTTCTATATAAAAGAATATATTTGGATTTTTGCTTACAGTTATAATATATGCACCATTTAAAATATTAAAGGTGTGGTTGGATAAATAACTTGTAAAACATAAAACGTCCAATTCAAAAGTGTTTTACAAATAGTGGTGGTTATTGGGTATTGTTACGGCACCTCTGCAGTGGTTTTTTGGTTCAGTGATTTTTTATGGTTGGTTAAGTTTGTAACTTTTTTTCTATGATTGTCCTTGACGAATTTACGTTTTGGTATTGTATAGTCCCTTTTGGGTTCGGCGGCTGCGAGGAGGCAGTAATTAATTTAGTAAAAGGTAAATAGTCAAAGAAATTACGGACGTGCAATTGTTAAGGTATAATTTTGTTATGGTTTTTCTTTTTATAATGTCTCACACTATGTTATGTTTCTTTTAGTTACCGCTTTCACACCAAATAAAGGATTCGGAAAGAGCGCGTCAACTTTTATTGCGTGTCCTTAACAGTATTATGGTTTAAGTATAGGTCGTATGACATATAGGTAATTATTGTTTAAGTCGGGGACTCATACCTTTATAGTTCAAAAAGACTACATACTCAGTCTATAAAACCAATTGACCAATATTGCATAAACATATCACACTAAAAAAAGTTGTTTTTTTACTCAACGAGGTTCCTAATCGTTTAAAGAGTCAACTTAGTTTAGTTTATTTTTTGTTTTCACGATGAAAACATAAAGCAGGACTTTTGTTAACAAATGGGAAAACGGGAAAAAACGGCAAAACGATAGTCGTTAAAACACGTCTAAAACAAAAATAAAATATTAAAATACGGTATAATTAGACGTCGCTACTAAACCCAAATAAAATAAATAAATAAATAAAACTTGAAAAAAAACTTAATTGACTCTTTTATTTAAGTCAAATGCCGACTCAACTGTGATCATTTTAGTCAAATTTACTCTTTCAAACAGTTAGAAATTAAAAACGAGTGACTATAATAGAGAATCAAACAGCGAATCTTTTAATCAGTCATTAATTAACCCACTCTTTATAAGAGTTACAAATTTAGGTTAAATAGATACCGCACAACATATACATCGGCAAATTGCAAAATTGCTTTGTTTATTATAAGTGATACATGAAAATGCTTAACAGTATGATTAATATATAAAAAAACAGGATATGTTAATTAATATTTAAACAGCACACAATAAACAGAAATGTTAAATAATAGACAACAGCAATATAGTATTACAATATTTCGGGAATAGTAAAATGAAGAATATGTGAAAAGCAAAATAAGGTTTCATTCGGTTCAGTACTGTTAAAAACGTCATCAATGATCTTACAGAACATATGGGTGATTTCTGCAACAAAAACATTCCCAAAGATTACAGAAGGCTGTCAATCTGGGATAGTACTTATTACCAAACACCCAAAAGGATGCAAACAATCTTGACATATAGCAGGCAGTGCGTTGCTTCCAACTGGCAATGCGGTTTGGTCAAGAATAAGAAAATATTCATCTGGGTTTTTAGTTTAGTTTTTTCATTTTTTGCCCTATTATTTAAAAATGGCAAACAAATCAAATCACGACACGGGAACAGGAAAAGATGCCAAAACAAACAGTCATTTAAACACGTCATTTAAAAAAAGATATAATTTAATAAATATAGCGGACGCCGCCAAACGTATAGGCGAAAGAACAATATTTAGCAATCCAAATTTAAGACCAACGTCGAGGGTTGGTTTGGTTTCCTGTCGCTAATAAAATGGTTGCTGAAGACATCCAACCTTGAACTAAAATATATCATTTCACTCATCTTTTCGTTGCACACTGCAGACACTTGTTTATTTGTATTCAAACTTAGCTGGCCACCTAATGATGTCATAGCTTGAGGCGTTCCTGGATGATTTGAGGTTTTGCTGCAGAATGACGTCATCTTATCGTAGATTCTTGGATAATAGCGATGATTTACATCGTCGTGAACTCAGCACATCACGCCACATCTCAAGAAACACATAACACAATTGTTTTAGGATAGGATATTCATCTTTATCCCCGTGAATGGGAAAACCAAGGGGGTTATCACATGGGCAATCGTCAGATCACCTCGCGCCCATCGTCGGGTTACCGGAGCTATTGCAGTGTCTTGTATATGATAGACATGTTCCTTCAATTTGGTAGAACCCAATAATCTGCTGGGTTTAGGCAATGTCCGTAAAGTGCCTTGCCCAATGACACAACCGACTAGCTAGCGACCAGTTTCGCACCTTCAACCTTTCATTTGAAAGGCGACGCACTTAATCGTTAGACCAACGGGCCGGACTAAAAATTTTGCATTGGCCGGGAATCGAACCCGACCCCCCCCGCGTGGCCGGCGAGGATTCTACCACTGAACCAACAATTTTAAACACTACTTAACTCTTCTGAGCACAATAATAGAAAACGCTTCTGATATTTTCGCTATTGTATTTAGTGGCGGTAACAATTTTTATTTACACCAATAAAGCTTTTAAAATTGCCGCAATGGTAAAAAAAAGTGGAACAGCAATTTAGGATTAACACAACACAGTTTAGGATTAGAATAATTCACATAACTAAATATTCCACCAAATCTAACAAGAGTGTGCGAGTAGCATGTCATTTCTATTCACATCAACCATAACAGAATAACTTACTTTCAGTAAAATTCACAAAAAAACTGTCCCAGATGTATAATCCTTTCCGCAAGTATAGGAAAAGCATTTTTACAGTTTTAGCTCATTGGAACGTTTATTTAAAATCATTCTCGATCTACAAATGGCATGTTTGAGTAAATTATTTTATTAAGTTGGGCTTCAACCAACAAAGTTTTGTCAAATTTCCCATATTGTATCAAAACATCTTACAGGCTTGGTATTTTACGAATGAAATAATAAACAAACAAACAAACATCGTAATGCTGTTTCTTAACAGAGCACCTTGATCCACGTCAACAAATCAAGGATAATTCTGTAGGATACTTGTGATTGATGGTTGGTATGCTGTTATTTCTTGCCGTAATCGAAAAGAGGCAAACATTGCTTCATAAATCAGTGGTACCATGCCAAGTGCTCAATGATATCGTGTTCTTTCTTTGAAGTCCCAAACGTCTTTGTCTCTTTAGATGCTTGTGGTTTTAAAAAAATACAATTTATATTTTGCAAAAGGTGTTTATCTGCACCTATATAACTGGCACTTGCATCACAGAACACCAAAGATGCTTCGGTGCAGTATTTCGTGGAGTGAAAAACTATTTTATTTGCATCTCTGTGGCTGCTTAATTCATTGCACGACGAGTTTCAAACCGGTTTCACCAAGCTTTACATCATCAGGCAAGGCATTTCCCAACACTGCTTTGTAGAAAGCTCATTTTGACATATGTTTTCGGGATTAATTAAAATCCAAATTAAAAATCCCTCTTTGCCATTTTTAATTTCGTTATGACCAAGGTAATCTCATACCCTGTAAGTTCTAGCCTATACGCTAGAATACAGTGGAAATGTTAAGGGTTGTGCAGACAAAATCTGAATTGCATATTCGTAAATGGTTTATTAATAATGTTTTTTTAATTAGGAAATATACAAATATACTAAGTCGGTAAAATTGCTGCAGTCTTAACTATTTATTTCATATCAAAATAATATCAAAGTTCTGATTGTGGTAGCATTCGGTAAACGAGTACTTAAGCGTGACCGTCGGTCGAGTTCATTGCCCATCGGCCAAATTCGTTGCCCATTGGTCGACTTCGTTGGAATTCCATCTTTGAGTTATTATTCTGTAATGTGTTCGAGAGAGCGATTCGCACAAAAAAAGAGTCAAAATTCGGCTAAAGAGTTAAAAAATGTCCAAACAGGCTTGAACTTTCTTTTCGAGTGAAAAATTTGATTCGACATTTTTAGAGTATATAGCATGCAAATTGTGTCATACTAATTCTTGTGGTTATAGACACGTGGTTAACTATTTCCAGTTATTACGATGGTAGCATTATCTCAAGCGCTGATAAGGATGCAAAAACCGCCAGTTAAAAAACTATAAGTTATACAGCTGTAGCGGGAAGAGAAGAGAGTACTTTCTCGAGGTGTAAACTAATCAGCGTGCACGGGGTTCAAGTGAAACTAAAAACAAAGGTACATCAATTACCTGACCATTGACCGCCGTGTTAGTACTATCGCGTTAGTAAAGCATTGCCTTTGAAATGATAACAATAAAGGGGACAGTGGTATTGTAGTTCTACGCCACTAATGACCGTTATATGCCCTGGGTCTACTTTCGCTTTTTACACAAAAAAACACCAAGTATTACTTGCTTTAAAACAATTGCGAATTTATTTGAAAAACAATTCAGATAGTATAGCTAAAACCAATCGTAACAAACTTACACTCGAAGATATGATAAAGTGGTGACTTTTTCAGTTGAAAGCGTCTGTTGTAGCCGACAGTTCTATACTCGAAGCCTGGTTTATGTTAATATATTTAATAATAGTTTGCTGGATTAATATTTATTGTGTCCAAAGTAAATTATATTTAAAAGCAATTACAACCTTGACCATTCAAGACGCGTATTTCTAACGACTAAGTTCCATAAGCGAGTCACCGCCTCTCCATAAATACCGACGAGATTAATTGTCTTATCTACTTTACTACTCCTATGCAAAATTGATGGCCTTTTTTTGCATTTAGGCATGTACAAACGTGCACAAACCATAACGTTTCATTTCCTGTGCATACACAGTCATTCAGATAGTAACAGGCAGCAAAGGATGGCGTTGGAGTTAGATACATTTGGTGCGGCATCGTATTTCACTGGTATAGATGCTTATGAACTGAATAAACCTCAAAAGTATAAGAATGCACGCAAAGTTTTAAAGCCTTTTCGAAGACCGTCTAAAAGGTATGGAGCTTATACTTGTTTTTTATTAATAGCTTGTGTGACTGCAATGTTTCCGTGCTACCGGTGTTTACAAACCCTGTTTTTATCTGTTTACGTTTAGCAGTATGGCGTTTACAGCACAACAGTGTTACCACAAAATATTGTTACCACATAACATTGTTACAGCAAAATACGGTAAAATGTCGAACATAGGACCAACCCGCCCACGTTAACAGACGGGGATTTCTACAATATGCCGTCAAAGCGTGTGCAATAGAGTTAAAATTAGCTTCGCGGTTAAGCGGCAAGTTACATTTTGTCGGACACCGCACGCAATAGGTTCGTCCCTAGGCACGTTTTGTTAATGGTAGGCCTACACGAATGAAGTACTTGGCCACATAACCATTCTTAGTAGACGTTATGTGATGTAACATTCCCCCGTAGTGGTAAAAGCGGTGCCATTGCAAAAGTGTAACAATATAAGCGGATTAAAAGCGGGTAATGAGATATAGAATAGGATAGGATATTCATCTTTATTCCCGTGAATGGGAAAACCAAGGGGGTTAACACACGGGCAATCGTCAGATCACCTCGCGCCCATCGTCGGGTTACCGGAGCTATTGCAGTGTGTTGTATATGATAGGCCTAGACACGTTCCTTCAATTGAATAAAACCCATTAATCCGCTGGGTTCAGGCAATGTCCGTAAAGTGCCTTTCCCAAGGACCCAGCCGACTAGCTAGCGACCAGTTTCGCACCTGCAACCGTTCGATTGAAAGGCGACGCACTTAACCGTTAGACCAACGGCCTGAAATAATATCGTAAAACAATAAATATTAAATATCCAGCTAAAATACAGTTCTTTCAACCGTTCTTGTATTACGGTGAGATGATCTACAATGCTTTGGCAACATTCAAACCGAAGAAAAATTCATTTAAAAAAAATACTTATAATTTTACAAACTGTAAATGGAAACAATATATGATGCAAACATGTGCTTTATGAGTGGAATCTTTAAAATGCGCACACACACAAAATGAGGAATTAGTATTATTCTGAATTTAACTGAAAAATTTCAAGATTTTCAATCCCGGTGTGGCATAGTGTAACAAGTACTTATCTTATGCTTTGATCATTTACGAATCTAGATATTATAATCTAGAAGTTAATTTAAACAAGTCCTGTTTTGCTGTATAGTATTTTGCCAGTTGCCACAGTATTTTTTGTTGTTGTTTTTTTTGTCAAAAAAAAGTAAACTGAGAATGTACACAAATGCATGTACGTTTGAAACTGGTCGATAGTTAGTTAATTGTGTTGTAAGCTAATTGGACATTTCCTAAATCCAGCGGAGTTCTACAAAAAATAAAGTAACGTTTTCATTACATAAAACACAATACAATCGCATCAGTAACCTTACGTCGCCCGGAGGCGATTTGATGATTGCCCTTGAAAGAACTCTTAATTATAGGGGTTTGCGGCTGTTCCCGTGTATTAAAAAACACTTATCTACCCAAAATATACCATCCTATCTCTGTTATTATGAACGTTACACTGCACTGGTGTAAGAGTTATTAACAGTGTTTAGTAGGTCAGTCACAATCAATTTGGACCGAAGCGCGGGGGAACAGTTCTTAACATAAAAATTATTTGTGTGAAAGAATGGTGGCCGAAAAAATGAAAACCAAACAATAAAATAATGACTGCTGTGAAGTCTATAATACAGCATACACAGGCTACTACGAAAATTATTGTTTTCGACTTCAAATGAGAGTGGCGACCCAATCTTTGCATACTCTGGTTTATGGGAATGCGCATTTCATGAACAAATCGTGTACCCGAATGGTTAACGCCACGATCTATAAAACTAGCACCTGCGCATTTTTTCCTTTTTTACTATTCGCGTATCGCATTAGCCATTAAATACAGGTAGGCTACACACATTTATTGGTATAGTAATCACTCCACTAATACTGTGAAAGTGTAGATCCACCAAAAAACGATATTTTGACCGTTGAAACCGCTGCGCTATTGGGTGGATTACCCAACGGGGAATCCCCGGCATAAAATTAGTCATGTGTATTGTAGGGTTAGTTGTGTAATGTACAGAACTGGGGGTTACTAGGTGAATTGAAACTTAGTTCTAGTCAATGGTTAATTTAAAAAAATTAATTTCTTTTCGTACCCCCTCCCCCAGCAAATACAGCTCTACAATCGATGAATCTGGATTCTTCAACTTTGTCACTTATTCATGGTTGAGCAATGCTGTTTACAAATCACGAAACGAAATAAATCTTGAAGATTTTCCAAATATTTCGGAACATGATTTACCACTGCGAAATGCTGCTAGGTTTGTCTTGTTTATTATTTAATCTTAAGGTTTAACGGCCACGTCATTTTTTTCACTGATTTGTAATGTGTCTATTCACTGATGTGTTTTAACTATTGTAGTTTTTCCGTTTTATCCTGTCTCCTTAAGTTAAAATAATTGTTCTATTCTTCTTTATTGTAACGAAGGAGCAAAAAAATAAACTAAACTAATCGTAGTTCGACTGCACTGAACACTGTAAGAAAACTAACTTTCCCACGTATATTTAAATGTCGAATTAAATTTATGAAACACAGTTAAGAAGTATAAGTTCTTAAATGCAACTATAAATGCTAACAAACTAAGTGTTTGTGAAATTCCTGATTTATTTTAAAATTACTAGGCTATATCGACTGTGCCAAGAACAAGTAAAGAAAGATGGGAAAGTAAACCTGAGTTCTGCATTCCTTCGTTCAATACGAACCAGACTAATAATGGCAGTGTTCTCTGCTACTTTGTACCTGTCTGTACATATTCTGGGACCAGTAAGTAACCTTTTCAACAAATATTACATTTGTAATTAACATTCTCATTACATTTTCATTAACATTTCAATACATTTGTAATTAACATTCTCATTACATTTTCATTAACATTTCAATACATTTGTAATTAACATTTTCATTAACATTTTAATACATTTGTAATTAACACGTAATTAACACCAACATTACATTTGTAAAATGATTCCAACGCAATGTTGACATACAGTTGGTTCCTTGAGCAATTAGCCAATTATTCATAATTTGGATGCTCCAATTTCTTTCCCCACATGCTGTATGAAATATTTAACAGTTAAATACTTCCTTTCCTACACTACTTTTACCAAAGTACATCAACCTGATACTTATAACTCAGGTTACCACATCTTTTGAACTCACAACTTTAGTATTAACACGTTAAACACCTTGATTCCTTGAGCAAATTATTCATAATTTAGATGCTTTAATTTCTTTTCCCTGCATCCTGGATGGGATATTAAACAATTTAATACCTTGTTTTAGTTGCTTTTTTAAACACTGCATTAAAACCCTATGCATTAAAAATCTTCTTTTTGTTTTTCCAGGCTTTGATTATCAATCAGTTAATTCAACACATATCTTCACCAAGCCCTTCAATTGGCTTTGGGATCGGACTTTGCTTTGCATTTTTATTATCAGACGTTCTTCGTGTAATATTCTACCACACCACATGGAATATTGGAATAAGGTCAGACTCTATATTGATGCCTAATCTTACAATTCAACGTTTGAATGGTAAACGGTATGTAGTTTTTGGATGAGACTGCTTAGTCGTCTAACGGTTAGTCTGGTGGTTTAGTGCAACGCCTTTCAACCGAAAGGTTGCAGGTTCAAAACTAGTCGCTAGCTAATCGGTTGTGTCCTTTGACAAGGCACTTAGCGGACATTGCCTAAATCCAGTAGATTAATGGGTTCTGCTAAATTGAAGGAACGTCTATATCATACACAACACACTGCAATAGCTTTGGTAACCTGACGATGAGATCGAGGTGATCTGACGTTTGTCCACGTATTAACTCCCTTGGTTTTCCCATTTACGGGAATAAACATGAATATCCTATCCTATTGTTACACCTAAAAGGTTGTTTTTACAAAACCAACTGATGATTATTGTTTTATTTTCATTAGCCCAGGCATCACCTTAAATCAGTGTATGAATAAACTTTAATCCACATACACACCTCAATCATACACAACATACAACAATACCTTTTGGAAAATGGATCTTTGTCAATCTTTCACCTTCAAAGTGATTTTCTTACCAAGGATAAAAACATCTACCAATTTTGTTCAACTTGCATCTTACCATAGTATTTATATGAGCATCATACACTTGATCAGGCATTGTGGAACAATGCATTTTCTTCCAAAATTAATCTACTGCCTTCATGCAACAATAATCATGCACATTGTGGCTGTCATCCTTACTAAAGTTATACCCAGTGATGGGATTCAAAATTTTAAGAACGTTTTTTTTGTATCTTACTTACTAACAACAGGTTCCCTAAATGGTCTAATATCTGTAAAAAAAAGCAAGAATTGGCGATTATCCCGACGTTCCAAGAACGGGTTTAACCGAACCCATGCGAACCTCTTGAATCCCATCACTGGTTATAACATATGGCCAGTGAGTAATATTTCATAAACACAATGACAAATCATTATTTTTCTACCACAGGACGGGATTGAGAAGTCGAGCTGCAGTGTTAGCACTTATGTTTCGGAAGATTTCTAATCTACGAAGTTTGGAAGACAAAACTATGGGACAGGTTATATTTGCAACCATTTTGTTACTTTAATACTTTTGTAACCATTTACCCATCATAATTATTGTCCGACGTTAGTCTGGCGGTTTAGGGTGACACCTTTTAACCGAAAGGATGCAGATTCGAAACTGGTCGCCAGCTAGTTGGTTGTGTTCTTGGGCAAGGCACTTTACGGACATTGCCTGAACATAGCGGATTAATGGGTTTTACTAAATTGAAGACGTGTCAATCATACATAACACATAACAATAGCTCTGGCTGCCTGTGTATTAACCCCCTTGGTTTTCCCATTTACAGGGATAAACTTAAATATCCCATCCTATCCTAATTAAGTCATTATGTTAACCCACTCCTTTTCTTGTTTTTAAAAGTCTTTACTCAGTAACCAGTTACCTCAGTTATTCCACTAATGGGTGGCTGATGCTTTAACCGACTAAGAACAGCAAACACATCTTTATTACCCTATCACAAACAAGACGCAAAAAATAACAATTACTTCATTTAGATTATCAACCTGCTAACCAACGACAGCCAGCGAATATTTGAAAGGAACCTGTTCATCGCATTTGCACTTGCTGCTCCTCTGGGACTGATAGCTGCCACGATCTTAGGATTCTTTTTCGTTGGTTGGACAATTATCATCGGAATTGTTTTCTATTTACTTTTCATTCCTTATCAGGTGTGAGCTGGTATAACTGATATTAGTATAACATTAAAATAGTCGAAAGATGTATATCATTTTTAAAGTATGTCTCCTTGTTTATTTTTTTTTCAATTTCATCATAGTCCAGTTGGAAAAGCTCTTACAATGTGTTACAAAATTGTAATGTTGCAAACTGAGTAAAACTGTCTGAATATTTGCACATATTCTTACCCAATGGACATTGATTGAACCCATTCCTTGTTCATATCCAATGCATTATATTATTACCGCTTTGTTGTAAATCAATTGTGATAACATATCAGTTTTTGTTCCTGTAATACTTTACATTAATACTGTTATATTTTTATTATTATATTAGATAGCTGAATTGGTGCATTGTATATTAGCTTAAGAGTTGCTGGGTTAAAACTGGTCTGTAGCTAGGTTGAGAGTTGCATTTTAAGGATTAGGGGAGAAATATTAATTTTTTTTATTCTTAATTAAACTACTTTCTTAGATAAGAAAGAATAAGATATAAAACATCATACTAACAGGATACTTTGCAGATTGGGCTAGCTAAATGGCAGGTCCATTTTCGACGAAAGTCTATCGTTTTGACCGACAAGCGTGTTAAAATGATCAGCGAAATATTGAATTGTATCAAACTAATTAAGCTTTATGCCTGGGAGGGAAGCTTTATTCAAGTTCTAGGTAAGTAGTGAGCGTTGGTTATTTCAATTTCCTGTTATTCCTGTGTTATACCAGTGAATGGTAAAATACAAGCCATTACATACATGGTATTGTTTGTGATAGAGAGATTTGTGGGGCAAATTAGTCTAGTGGTTTAGTGCGCGCCCTTTAATCGAAAGGTTGAAGGTACCAAACTGGTCGCTAGCTAGTCGGTTGTGGCCATGGCAAGGCACTTCACGGACATTGCCTGAACCTGAGCACGAGGTGATCTGGCGATTGCCCATGTGTTAACCCCCTTTTTTCCCATTCACGGGGATAAACATTAATATCCTATCCTATCCTATTTCTTCAATTATAGTTCAACTCATTAACGAAAATGCAGAATAATTGTGCTTAAACCCTTGGTGTGGCACTATACCAGTCCATATACCACTGATTTAAATATATTATTTTAAATTCTTAGAAATTATTCGACAAAAAGAAAAATCAATTTTATTGAAAATGGGTATGATTCAAACTGTACAAAATGCAACCGTCATAATTGCACCTGCAGTTGGCTGTGCTCTTTCTCTTCTTTTACATACATTACTTGGGTACCCTCTGACTGCAGCTCAGGTAAGAAACAAATTTTATTCAAATGAATTGTCACTATTCAATTAAGCGACAATTGATTTTAAATAAAAACAAGAAATCATATAAAATTCTATTCAGTTTCGTTATTAAAATGAAAAAACATCTTAATTAAATAGACCACACTACAATAACACCGGTAACTCGACGGTGGCCATGATTTATTCTGAAGATTGCCCGAGTGTTAACTTTTTTTATAGACAAAAATAACATAGGAATAACCTCGTTGGATAAGGGGAAATTTTCTATGTGTTGTTGAATTGATCTCTGTTATTGTTGAATAACTCTGCTTAAAGTCCAGTTGGTGATGAAAATTGATGTGTAGCAGGATTACACAATAAAGATGATTATTCATTCTGGAATACTGTAATTCGAATCTAGAAGTTTAATTTTTCAGTTTTAGTTTTTTATTCCTTAAGTTGTGATCACTTTTATTCACTTACCAATATGACATAAGACACAAATGTCACCATTGTAAATTGTAACTCTAGTCCTAATGCTTTCCCTAATGCCCTAATTTTTATTTTATTGAGCAGTTTCCATTCTTTTCTCCCAACTTTTAGTTTTAACCAACTTATCTTGTATAAAATAATTTTCCGATTACTTTCAGGCATTCGCAGTTGTGGCCATTTTCAACTCTCTTCGCATTGTGTCAGTGTTTTTGCCGATGGCACTTAAGGGCGTAGCTGAGGTTAGTGTTGGTCATGTTTATCTCCTGGGTGGAACAATGGCTTTGTGACTGTTTATCTTTTTCCGACCGGTTAGTCTGGTGGTTTAGTGCGATGCCTTTCAACCTAAAGGTTTAACGTTTTAAACTGGTCGCTAGCCCAGTAGATTAATGGGTTCTACCAAATTAAAGGAACATGTGAAGAAATATCATGTTTTTATCACTGATAATGTGAAAACACAGATAATATATCACTAAGGTAACCTTTAAGTTAACTTACTTACCATTGGGTTAAAGAAGCTATTACTGGATGTATCATTTATAATTCTTTATATTTCTGGGTGTTGTGTGTGAATGACGTTTTTTTAATTTTAGTTTAACCAATTTTTACTGGTTTCAAGCGATATCTTTCCCAATTAAACTGAATAGCAATGACTAGTTTTGATATTATAACTGTTACTGACAGACTTAATTACCAAGAACATTTATCATATTAGTAATAAAACTGTATAGAATCATTTTGTTTTGCTGTTTCTTTAAAGTGCTGGAATTATTACTATTCAATACTTCAGTAGATGCTTCTTGTCTATACTAACAATAAATCTCTGTTTAAAACTATTTTCCAACACAATTCCTTCTTCACCAGTCTGTGGTGGCATTCAAAAGATATGACGAGGTGTTAAGTATGGTGGAGATGACAGAATACTCAACTTCAATTCAAGATGCAGCCAATTCTGTTGAAGTGAACCAGATTTCAGTGTCTGTTGCGGTAAGCCAAGTTTGTACTATCGGCAAAACGCTTGTGGAATAGACATATGTTATTAGCTTTGCTATTATATACCTAGTCAGGACGCTTGATATTACCTTGTTTCCACCATCAGGTCAATGAAGCTATTGAGAAGTGCTGTATACAATTAATTGAGTTATTGTTAGTTTTTTACCTTTTACCAATCTCACAAATATCATTTTTAAAGCCTCATTATATAGCTCAGTAGGTTACTGCATCCTTTTCAATCAAGGGATTGCAGGTCTGAAACTGGTCGTATTCTCTTTAGTTTCGACAAACCAATTAATTTTGTGTAATAACGCAAGTGGTTTGTCCTTCTTTTTCACATTGACAAACATTAATATCATATCTTATCCTAGATCAATATACCCAAAGAACAAAATGCAGAATTCAAAGCAAAGGAAAAGCAACTGCTTAAGGATATTAATTTAAATATCCCAAAAGGAAGGTAAAACTGAATTGATCAAACTGTTTGTGAGTCCATCATGGATAACTTAAAACAAATATGTTCATTCTATAAGAAATATCTCTTTTAACTGCATATAAAAAAGTTTATTATTTTTGCTGACAAAAAATGATAAAACAAACAAAAAAAATCCCAGACTATCAAGAAGAATATAACCAAATTAATAGTTATTTTTTGACTTAACAGTTTAGTTGGAATTTGTGGAACCATTGGGAGTGGAAAATCGTGTTTAATTTCAACAATTCTTGGTCAACTCCCACACCAGAGTGGAAGAATTGGTTTGAATGGTTCAATGTGTTACGTCCCCCAGCAAGCCTGGATATTCCACGCTTCTGTGCGAGAAAATATCTTGTTCGGGATGCCATGGGATGAAGACAAGTACAACAAAGGTAGCAATATCAGCTTAAATTATACTTCTCGCCATTAAGTGTTAGTAGCATTTTTACAAATATTTTTTTTAATCAAAGGTAGCATTTTTACAGTGGGGAATGCATTGGATTAAGGATAGATTATTCATGTTTATCCCTGTGAATCTGAATACCAAGGGGTTAACACACGGGCGATCATCAGATTACCTTGCACCCACCGTCGGGTTACCGGAGCTATTGCAGTGTGTTGTGTATGATTCACATGTTCCTTCAATTTGGTAGAACCCATTAATCGCGCTGGGTTTCAGGCAATGTCTGTGAAGTAGAACCCGCTGGGTTCAGGCAATGTCTGTTAAGTGCTTTGTCCAAGGACACAACCGACTAGCTAGTGACCAGTTTCGCACCTAAAATGTTTCGATTGAAATTTGCTTAATAATATTGCAGCAACTATAAGCTGAAAGGTAAGGGAATTAGTAACTTGGAATAAAATAAAACTATGAAGGAGAAAACAATATAACCATTGCTTAGGCTTATATTTACTGTAAATGCTTATTGTGACAATGTATATGTATTGGAAGAACATATGTGGAAATGATATCCCCAATTATTGCTTTAAATATACATGCACGCATATGACTTTGTTTATAAGTATATTTTACAGTTTTAAAATTGTGCTGTTTGGAGCAAGATATCGAAGCGTTCCCCAATGGGGACCAAACCGAGGTTGGGGAACGGGGGATCAACTTGTCTGGAGGACAAAAGCAAAGAATCAGTTTGGCCAGGTGGGATTGGGTTATTTATAATTCAGCCTTGGGAGGTGACAACTGTGTAAATAGAAGTCTTTTGGACGGGAGATATGATAGCGGTGTGGTGTTGTGGGGATTAGCTGGTATATCTGCAGCAACCCGCCAACTGCCAGGTCTGTACTTATCACAGTCCCAGAAAACAAGACAAGCGACCACTTTCAGACAGGTTTCGTCGTTTAATGAAAAATTTCAAAGTCGAACAAATTTACGACACATGAGTCGGGGATAAAACAGATACGCGAAAGGTTTAAACATAAAACAAAGAACGCTACAGTGTCACTTAAAATTATTATTCTGGAATAAAGAATTTTTTGTATGTTAACTTATTTCTTTAAAAGCTAGAACTTATCCTTTTTTAGAGCTGTATATAGTGAAAGAGACATTATGTTGCTGGACGATCCACTTTCGGCTGTCGACGCGCATGTCGGCAAGCACATCTTCTTTGAATGCATCAAGAAAGCATTGTCAGACAAAACCATCATATTTGTCACTCACCAACTTCAATACTTAAAGGATTGCGATCATGTCGCTTGGATGGTGGATGGCAGGATTGGGAAGCAAGGGCATCATATGGATTTGATGAACGAAAAAGATTATATGAAAATGATAACGTAAACAATTTTAGAATAGTCTATTTATTTTTGAAATAACAAACATTATCGGTCAGTTAGTCTAGCGGTTAAGTGCATCGCCTTTCAATCGAAAAGTTGCAGGTGCGAAACTGGTCACCAGCTAGTCGCTAGCTTGTCGATTGTTTCCTTGGGCAAGGCACTTAATGGACATTGCCCGAACCCAGAAAATTAAAGGTTTCTACCAAATTGAAGAAACGTGTGAACGTGTGAAACACAACATATTGCAATAGCTTTGGTAACCCTACGGTGGGCGCGAGGTAACCTGTTTATCCCCGTGAATAGGAAAACTGAGGGGGTTAACACACGGGTAATCGTCAGATTACTCGCGCCCACAGTCGGGTTACCAGAGCTATTGCAGTGCGTTGTATATGATTCACACATTCCTTCAATTTGGTAGAACCCATTAATTCGCTGGCTAGTTGTGGGTTTGGAACACCAACGTTGCTGAAAACACAGCTAGCTTGATTTATCATTGATCGTAACATAAACATCCATTATTCAGAAATCACGAAGCAAATTCAGGGAATTCAACAAAAGAAAATGTAAAAAATCTTGATTCAAATGGCTTTATAAGAAGTAAGGAAGTTGTGCTGCTTGTTTCACGCATTTTCCTTGTATATTGTATAACATTGTGGGCAAAACAATGACCCATGTCCTAAAAGTAATCATTCTAATATTAATTAATTTGTGTTCTGGTTTTCAAATTGTAAAAATTAAGTTTTGCAAACACCAGCATACATTTTTTTTCTCTATTACATTAAAGGGTTTAAATGACCAGTTTGGCAATTTTTTCTCTTGTGTCGTCTTATAATAAATAAAGACAAAAAACTAAAGAAGAGGAAAATGCGAAAAAACAGATAAAAAAAGTAAGTAATTTATTTTTTATTTTTCCACCAAATTTCCACAGAGAATTCTTTCACCGAGATCGGAAACTTAACTGATAAAAATGAAACAAGAAACAACAAGATCTCCCCTTCACCACTGGTTGAGGAAGAAACCAGGAGTTTTGGGCAAGTAAAGTGGGCCACGTACAAAGCTCATATGCAAGCTATGGGAGGGTGAGTAAGAAGTGTTGCATATCATCCTATAGCAGTGGTTCTCAAACTTTTTAGAGTTGGAACCCACTATTAATTACCACAATTTATGGCGACCCACTTAACTTTATATATAGTTGTTGTAACATTTGTGAGAGACGAAAGGTTTAATGACCTGAGGTCAGGTGAAGATCACGCCACGATTCAAGATTGTGTGATGTCACAATTATGATAATTTCCCTTTGATTTTTGTATAGGAAATGGCCAGTATAGTTAATCAGAGCTTTCTATAACTTTTCGTGATACACCAAGATTCCTTTCCACCGGTGGGTCACGACCCATAGCTTGAGAAACGCTGTCCTATAGTATTACATCACATTACATTAGTATAGGCTGGTCCAGGGTAGCCACTGGGACAAGGAATGCAGGCCATAGAATGCCCATTACTTCAGCGCCCCAAGCTAACATGGATCCGGGATATAGCGGTCAAGTCAGCCTGTGTATCATATAGTATAGAACATTCATGTTTTATCCCTGTGAATGGGTAAATGCAAAAGGCATTGTTATAACATGGGCAAATGTCTGATTACTTTGCAACCACTGTTCGGTTACCAGAGCTTATACAGTGTGATTTAGTTAAGCCTATTCCTTTTTGGCTAAGCACCTTGCCCAAGGAGACATTCAGCTAGCTAACGACCAATTCCATCACCCAACCATTAGGTTTACCAGGCAACTGCCTAACCCAAGCTGTTTAGGAGAATTTTCATGATTTTTTTAGAAAGAAATAAACTAAATGTTATGTTTTTATTAAAGGTATTGGGTTTTCCTGAGTGTGTATGTGGTGGTTGGTATCTCAGTTGCGTGCACCAAAGGTGCAGATTGGTGGCTGTCAGTGTGGATCAATCAAGGAGGCGAGGTGAGTGGATGATGTTGGAATAAAGCTTATTTAAATTAGAGGTGATATGGATATATAAAGTGATCATTTTGTAAAGGAGGGTAATATAACTTTTGTGTAAAATACTTTGTTGAAATAACTTATTGTGAATTTTTTTTCTAAAATGATGATGATGCTAAGGGGTGTTGCTAGACTATGATATATTAATCAGGTGTCGAAGTGTCAATGTCATTTAGACTGTGCCACTGGGTAAACATATTCTATTGAAGTGTAGTTAATTCATGACAGTTTTACTTTTTTTGTTGTACTTATAGGATAGGATATTCATGTTTATCCCCGTGAATGGGAAAACCAAGCGGGTTAACACACGGGCAATCGTCAGATCACCGTCGGGTTACCGGAGCTATTGCAATGTGTTGTGTGTGATAGTCATGTTCCTTCAATTTTTAGAACCCATTAATCCCGCTGGGTTCAAGCAATGTCCGCAAAGTGCCTTGCCCAAGGACACAACCGATTAGCTAGCGACCAGTTTCGCACCTGCAACCTTTCGATTGAAAGGCGACGCACTTAACCGTTAGACCAACCGGCCGGACTTATGTTTTATTCTTTTTTTTTTTATTGCCAGATGCTTGTTTACTTTTTTGTGGTTTGTAAGGTATTCTCTTTTAATATTTAATAAGAGTAGACTTCAGCATACTTTTATCTCTTGATTACTTGTGTGATACCACTCACTTTTGTATTTGTCAATTAATCTAACAATAACCTGCGTAATAATGCTCCTGTATGTATCCCTTGTAATATAATAATCCCCTGCTATTTTTCATTTCCAGGGATTGGTAAAAACATGAATATCCAATAATACCTGGAGATAAATTATGAATATATTAAACCCTGTTTATTTTAGGTCTTGACGACGTGCCAAAATGTTACTCTGTCTGTTGGGAATATTACATTGGACTGCATAAGTGCACCTAGCTTGAATATTGCTACAAATCCAAGAATTCAAATTAATCAGGTAATAGGTTGAATTTGAACTATCATCAAGGTAGCAGTATCCCTCAATGGATGGTTATGTACTTGATAGTGTTTATCAGCTGCAACAATAAGAATCATCAACATATCCACTTTACCCAAACCATCAGTCAAAAGATTATAGTATTGAAACCAGTCGCCAGCTAGCTGGCTGTGTCCTTATAAAAGCCTTGTTTTTTTTGTTTTTTTTTAATTGTCAGATAAATGGGTTTAAAACAATATTGATAGCCCTAATATCCTCTGTAATTTAAATGGGTTAGATGCTATTTTAAGATAAATGGGTTAGAACCATTTAAAGTAAAGACCTAATGAACTAGTCTAAGAAATAACGGTTCATTTGATCGTTTTAGATTATTTATGGATCGATTGTTGTGGGTGCCCTTGTGTCGATTGCATTGCGGTGCCTGACGTTTGCACCGGCTATGTTAAAAGCTTCCACTCATCTTCATAACACCCTTCTGCACGTCATCATGAAATGTCCGTCGAGTTTCTTCGACAGGACACCAACTGGACGATTGCTTAACAGGTTTGTAAATTAAATCCTAGTGGTGGAATTCCATACTGAATGTGCTTCGCATTTATTATGTACAACAGGATATTATCCTTGTTAAAAGGAAACTTCAGGGGGTCAGTTATTATGGAGGCATTTTTAGAGATGATGTCAATTTTTGTTTTGTTATTGCTGTTGAAAACATAACTAAATTAAAATAAAGGAACCCA
>CH003389.1:105985-123522 GCA_000149265.1 Ciona savignyi
TTTGGCTGTATATATACTACACTGCTATAGGCAGGATGTAATGTGCTGGTAACCTGTGTTGTACCTACGTGTTCTTCTATCCATGGATCAAACGACTTGGTGTAATCATTTTAATAACAAAATTTATTTTTCGAGTTTTTTTTTATCGTCTTACAAGGTCTGTGTGGAATATTATAGGCACGATGTATTATGACGATTACCTGTGTTGTACACACATGTGTTTTTCTATCCACGGATATACATCTTGCAAGGGCTGTGTGATCAATAGGTTCTCACAAGATGTATCTCTGTGGGTAGAAGAACACGTGTGTACAACACAGGTTATTAGCACATTACATCCTGCCTCTAGTGCTGTAGTATATTATACAGCACAGATTCGGTACACATGTGTTTTTCTATCCTTTACAAAGTGTGTTGAACAGGTTCTCACAAGATGTGGATGAAATGGACGCTCGTCTCCCAACCATATTACAATCAGCCTTTCAACAGGTCAGCATTTAAACTAATAAAGTCAACTTAACCAAACACAACATATAAAGAGCTGATTGACAGTGTAATGCTTAATGTGACTGGATAGGATAAGATATTCATGTTTATCCCTGTGAATGAGAAACCAATAGGGTTGACACATAGGCAATCATGCCCATTGTCGGGTTACCGGAGCTATTGCAGTGTGCTGTGTATGATTCACACGTTCCTTTAATTTGGTAGAACCCATTAATCCGCTGGGTTCAGGCAATGTCCGTTAAGTGACTTGCCCAAGAACACAACCGACTAGCTAGCTACCAGTTTTGCACCTGCAACCTTTCGGCTGAAAGACGCCGCACTAAATCACTAGACTAACCGGTCGGACTGTTATAAAACCATTTATAAATTTTGTTAATGTTGTATTCTCATACATTTTCTAAAATGGTGCATAGTTGCATATAGTTTTCTGGCAAATTACATGTTTATGTTTCCACTCTTTTCTTTGTTTATAATGTTATTATGTATTAACTCAATATACTTTGCTGACAAAAAGAAATAAATACATCATTGAATCTTTAATCTTTAACTTACACAATTTACAACTAATTGTAGTAAGACACTGTCAGAATGCTCACTGATAATAATCTTTCAGTTTTAACCTCAATTTCACAGAGCTGGTTGCTGTTGGTGGTTGTTGGTTCAATTGTGGTAGTTTTCCCTCATTTCTTGGTCGCTATTGTTGTTTTCGGGATTCTATTTTTAATCTTGTTCCGAGTTTATAGAAGCGGTGTTCGTGAGTTTAAAAGAATTGAGAACATATACAGGTATGTTCAATTGTTTATTGTTTAGTCAAAAGGTAACGCTTTATTAAAAACTGTTAAGTGTAATGACTTTCAATCGAAAGTTGCAGGTGCCAAACTGGTCGTTAGCTAGTCGGTTGTGTCATTGGGCAAGGCACTTTACGGACATTGCCTGAACCCAGCGGATTAATGGGTTTCATCAATTTGAAGGAACGTCTCAGTTATACAACACACTGCAATAGCTCCGGTAACCCTACAATGGGCGTGAGGTGATCTGACGATTGCCCGTGTGTTAACCCCCTTGGTTTTTTCCATTAACATGAATATCCTATCCTAAATAAATCCTGCATGTCTATTAAAGTTTCATTAAAAGGTTAGGATATTTATGTTTTATCCCTTTGAATAAAGACCCAAGGGTGTTTGTCACATGGGCAAAACGTGAGATTAACTTGTGACAGCCATTGTTTTGCTGGAGACATTGCAGTGTGTTGTAAGTAACTGATATGTTGTATCAGTTTCAGTGAAATAGCATACACTGTTTCCAGATAATGTCACCTGCCACAAACATGATTTTACTTAGGACAGGATATGATATTCATGCTTATCTCCCTAAATGAGAAAAGCAAGGCGTTAACACACAGGCAATCGTCAGATCATCGTCGGGTTACCAGAAATTTTGCAGTGTGTTGTATATGATCGACATTTTCCTTAAATTTGGTAGAACCCATTAATCCGCTGGGTTCAGGCAATGTCTGTGCCTTGCCCAGGACACAACCGACTAGCCAGCGACCAGTTTCGCACCAGCAACATTCGATTGAAAGCACTTAACCACCAGACTAACCGACAGGACAAACTTTACTATCTGCAGTCTCAGGTAATTAAACAACATGTATTTAAGGTCACCAATGATATCTCATCTGACTGCTACCCTTCAAGGCTTAAGTACCATCCACGCTTACAATAAAACGAAAGACTATGTTGACAAGTGGGTTTTGTATGGCCGTTGTGCTTTGTTATGAAGAATAAACTTACATAATATGATATCGGTTATATTAGCACTTCACTTAGTCTTATGGACCAACTGACTTGCTTGTGATCAGGTTTGATCCTGCAATCTTTTTCCTTAAACTGTGATGTGCGGTTTTGTTTTGATAATTGCATTTCTTGATAATTGTTCGTCAGCTATTCGATTGTATTCTTAGTCAAGGCACTTAACGGACATTGCCTGAACCCAGTAGAATAAGGGTTCTACCAAATTGAAGCAACGTGTGTATCATACACAACACATTGCAATAGCTCTGGTAACTTGATGGTGGGCGCGAGGGGATCTGACGATTGCTCGTGTGTTAACCATCTTGGTTTTCCCATTCACGGGGATAAACATGATTATCCTATCCTAATTAAATTAAAGTTAATAGTGCCTGTTTATAAAACACAAAACAAACTAGCATCGCCATCAATTTTAGAATTTAATGTCTATTACAACAGACCAGTAACTTTTAATAGTTACACTCGCCATAATGAATTGATTGTCTTTAGGTTCATCCATCTATTTGTGAACCACTACCAGAGCATACAGGCATATTGGTTCTCACTGCAGTGGATAACAGTGAGACTTGAAGTGATAAACATATCAACCAACTTCATAGTTGCAATTCTAACTGCTGTAGCTGCATCCTATCCCGCAGCTTTCGGGTTTTTAGCTTCAACGGCATTTGCGGGGTTGACCCTCACATTCTCTTTCCAGGTAAATTGGTCCTACCGGTATTTAAGCATTTGCATGAGTATAAATATTGCATTAACTGTAAGTTTGCTTGTGTTTAAATATAAAGCAATTTGCAAAACCTCTATTTTCCCAAGTTATACGTGTTGTATTCTTGTATTGGAAGTACTTGGTAGTGAATGAAATTAAATCAAAACACTTCGGGTTATATAGCAGAAAATACACGCAAAGAATGTTACATACCAAGATAAATGATTATTACACACATGCGGGCATGATTACAGTTGATTACAGGGCACACATGATTACAGGGCACAAAATAACTGTCTGGAAACCTTCACGTATTACTACAGGGATATAAATTAAACGCATTTCCACAACAATAGGACAATTACCTGTATTAATTTCTCCCAAAAGATAACCGGATTGTTACAAATCTTTGTCCGTTTCTTGATCGAACTGCAAGCGATGTACACGTCAGTGGAGCGTGTGCGCGATTACATCACCAACTGCCCTGCTGAGGCATCTGGTACTTCCCCACTAGTTTCCCCACCTCCTTCATGGCCGGAGTATGGCCGGATCAAGTAAGGACTTGTTTGGGTTTATGGTGTCGTGTGATGAATGCCAATCATAAGGTTGTCGGTTGTGTCCTTGGGCAAGGATAGGATAGGATATTCATGTTTATCCGCATGAATGAGAAAACCAAGGGGGTTATCACACGGGCAATCGTCAGATTACCTCGCGCCCACCGTCGGGTTACCGCAGCTCTTGCAGTGTGCTGTGTATGATTCACGAGTTCCTTCAATGTAGTACAACCCATTAATCCGCTGGGTTCAGGCAATGTCCGTAAAGTGCCTTGCCCAAGGACACAACCGAAAAGCTAGCGACCACTTTCGCACCTGCAACCTTTCGATTGAAAGGTGACGCACTAAACCATCAGACTAACCGGCCGTATAGCAAGAGGGTTGAATTAAGACTGAATGAACATGTCATAAACAACACAAAATATACAACACAAAGGAACATGTCATAAACAACACACTGCAATATCTCTAATAACCTGCTGATGTCGGGAGATAATCTGACGATTGCCCATTTAATAATGCTCCATCTTTTGTTTTCCCATTCCTGAGAATAAAACATAAATGCTATCCTGACCTGGAATGTTATCGGCCCAATACCTCCGTGTTCACTTTTCTCCAACCACTATAATAAGCTCTTTTTTAACCAAATGTTATCAGAATAGATTGGATTTATGCTTCTAAGTTTACACAATTGTGATCATCCACTTACAGTTCTAGTATTAATAGTTCTAAACCTGTAAAAAATAGCTGCAGATAATTCTCCAAATCTGTAAAGTGTAAAGAAACAATCCTTTCTGCCTACACAATGAACTAAATTTCCCTTTTTATGCAGATTTCAAAATGTGTCAATGCAATATCGTGATGGCCTACCTCAAGTACTAACTGATGTAAACTTTGAAATACAACCAAAGGAGAAAATTGGAATTGTTGGTAGAACTGGTTCTGGTAGGTAATATGTGAAAACATAAATTGATTCGGTAAATTTTGTTTGCTAAAATGCATTAGGATAGGATATTCATGTTTATCCCCGTGAATGGAAAAACCAAGGTGGTTAACACACGGGCAATCGTTAGATCACCTTGCGCCCACTGTCGGGTTACCGAAGCTATTTCAGTGTGTTGTGTATGATTTACATGTTTCTTCAATTTGGTAAAACTCTTTATTCTGCTGGGTTCAGGCAATGTCTGTTAAGTCCCTTGCCCAAGGACACAACCGACTCGCTAGCGACCAGTTTCGCACCTGCAACCTTTTGGTTGAAAGACGTCTCACTTAATCGCCAGACTAACCAGTAGGACAAATTGGAGTGACGCTGCTTGGCCTACATTTCCGGTGTGCCACTGTGGATTACTAAACTAATATAAGTTGAAAGGATGGGATGTTTCTACTTTTAAAACGGTTATAGCTGCAAGGTTCTGAGGTTAAAAGCTTTTAAATCTTAAGACCTACAATATATATTCTTAGTGTAAGGGTCACAATTAATTTTAAAATGATTAAAAATGATAATAGTGCTTTTATTTCTCATTAAGATGAAAATATTTACAAATTTTGCTTGGACTTATTTTTAAATATTTTTGCAGGTAAATCTTCTTTGGGGGTTGTGCTTTTCCGGCTGGTGGAAGTGATGAGTGGAAGGATAGAAGTTGACGGCGTTGACATTTCGACTGTTGGACTGGAAGATCTTCGATCAAAGATGTCAATTATTCCACAAGATCCAGTACTTTTTATCGGAACCATTCGATACAACCTTGATCCATTCAATCGACATTCTGATGAGGAGATTTGGAGAGCGATTAAGGTTTCACACATTGAGCACTTGGTGAGAGCGGGTTATTTGTCCGACCAGTTAGTCTGGTGGTTTAGGCTTTAGGGCATAGCCTTTTAGCTGAAAGGTTTCAGGTTCGAAACTGGTGGCTAGCTAGTCGGTTGTGTCCTTGAGTAAGGCACTTAAAAAACATTGCCTGAACCCAGCAGATTAATGGGTTCTACCAAATTAAAGGAATGTCTCAATTATACAAAACACTGCAATAGCTCTGGTAAACCGACGATGGGCATATCTAGTTAAATCCTTATTGGTTCGAATAATTATTGGCTTAATTGTAAAGCCCAATTATACTCGTCATAAACATGCTTATACTATGATAAACAAACTAAATCTTCTCAGATCTCACAATTGCCGGACAAACTGGAGACGGAAGTCGTCGAAAACGGTGAAAACTTCAGCGTCGGCGAGCGGCAACTTCTCTGCATGGCTCGTGCTATTTTACGCCACTTTAAAATTATTATGTTGGATGAAGCGACTGCTGCTATTGACAGTGAAACCGACAGTTTGGTGCAGGACACTATTCGGGAGGCGTTTGCGGATTGCACCATGCTGACCATTGCTCATAGACTCAACACCGTGCTTACCAGTGATAAGATATTGGTCATGGACGATGGAAAGGTATTTGTTAGAAATATTTTGTTTTTAATTTAATAGTATTAAGGCCATTTTTTAACAGTTTCTACTAGACAATTTCGGACTAGCAGACATACCAATATTTAAGGTCATAGAATACAATATTAATGTTTCATCCCCCTGAATGGAAAAACATATCAGTTTTTATGACTATGGTCAAATTACCTTGTGTTCATTATGAGGTTACCGAAGCTATAGTTTGTTGCACATCTACGAATAAAAAATTCTTCCATTTCAATCCAAAAATCCACATGCTCAAAGTCAAAACTGAACAGCTATTAGCTAGTTCCGATTCCACTACCTCTGGGCTAATCATCTGATGTGCTACTGATCCATTCAGCTCTTCATATTTCAGTTAAAATGTTCGGCTGCCTTTTTTTCTCACGTTTTTTTTATATTTTAGATGTGTGTTATTTAAATTATCGCTTTTAAATAAGAAAACAAATAAACTAATTAATGTAGGTTGTTGAGTTCGGTAAAACTGAAGAGCTGATGTTGGACCAGAATTCGCGGTTTTACCAGATGCTTCACACCTCCGATGCACAAGGACAAGGAATGAAGTCTAAACTAAAGAATAGTATTAAGGACACTACATCAAGTGATAGTAACATTCCCGATCAAATATCTGGTTGTGATAACCACGCATTTACAACAGATAAATGATCTTGAATATGTCATATTTTGTTTTGATTGTTTTTTTTAACTGTGCACAGATTTAAACGATCATAACTGTGCACAATTTTTTGCCTCATATTGTAGTAAAATATTATATACAACAAATTGCACTAGTTTTGCTTCATATTGTAGTTAAATATGCAAAAAATATTTTGTTATCTTGTCTGTGAATTCAATTCATGAATGATATTGACTAAATGTGGATTTTAGCTTAACCGAGTTTTATCGATTGCTGGTTTAACTTATTGTTTTATGTTAGGAGATACTGAATATGTTTATAAAAAGTTTTACGCGAATTCATTTTTTTATTAAATATATGCCTCACACTAGCACAAAAGTTGCTGCTTCTGTAATTAATTCAGTATCCAGATATATCCATCTCCGTGCAATCACAGAATCTGTAGTGCCTGTGAGAGTACCATTAATACTTTAAAAACTTAGAAAAGGCTCCGATAATAGAAGTTGAGTTTAGTTTTTGTTTCCACGATGAAAACATGAACCATGACTATTAATAAAACGGAAAAACGACAGTCATAAGAACACGTCTAAAAAAATAAATTAATAAATTTTGCTATAATTCGACATGGCCGCTAAACCCTAATAAAAGATAAGAATTAATTAATTGTTTATAAAAATTACACTTAATTACAGATGGGTTTCTTAGAGAACAAAAGTCAAAGGTTTAAGGCTGTCTGTTGTTAGCATGCACAATGTAGATGTAGTTACTTTTATTGTAAGCATTTTATTTCTCTTAAAAGCACCTCCCTCCAAACCAACAATTTTTATCATATTTACTGGTAAACTTTTATTATCCTATTTTCCTTCATACTGTAACTCTCATAGAGAAATAAAACTCTGAACAGAGATTTATAACTTTATTCATCCCAATTCCCGGACAAGATTTCACCATAAACCTTTCACACGACATTGCCAATAAACTAGACAATAAAAAGTACTGGAACTATAGAAACTCCGACCAAGAAATATTGCACAATTGCTGTACATTTAGAGCAATAATCCAGGGAAACCCCCAATACCGAGAAAAAACATCCATGGCACACAATAACACAAAATTAGAAAGTTAGAAAAAACTGCTGGAAGTGGAATCAGCTGCTACTAGAGTACGAGGTAGCATGCTGGGTTGATAATATGACAGTGCAACCTTAGCTGTAAGTGTGTTTTGCAGTGGGGCAAAGTACACTATAGTACCCTGTTTAAAGTATGATTACTATGGTATTCCGTTAATTATGTTAATTTTAAGACATTTTGGGTGGTGTCAGGGGTGCTATTTGAAATTCGAGGCCACAATTTGCACTTCTGACACCTGTAATTATATGTATGCGAGCAAAACTTGATTATTGTTATGAAAACACTCCAAGTTCTTAATTTAATCCAAGCTTCAGGTGCTGTTTGGCCAATGTAGGGTTCATATTGGTAGCCGCGTGTGATAAACACCAAACACACGTATTCACATCAGGCGTGATAACATCACGAATCTTGCATAGTTATTTGAGCAGTGCATGGACCACTGCTTTAGCGTTCAAACTGCGGAGATCAGGATACGACTGACCAGTACCGACGAAGACTATTGGTTGACCGGTGGTGTAGGTCATTGAGATGGCAGCTCCCACCTGGATGGTGAAGTATTAGTTTGACCGGTTGGCTGATTTTCAAAGGTTGTTTTAAAGAGTTGCTAAATAGTCTTTTTGTGTTTGCGCAGGCACTTAACAAAGTTGATTCAACCTACTGCATTATTTGGTTAATCTCCAGTGTATTTATAAATTTAAAAAAATCTTTTTATTGTATACTCCACAACGTAATACGCCGAGTAAACCTATTGTGGACGATTGGGCAGGAAAACTTCTGACAGATGCCCATGGTTTTACACTTTACAACCCCACAGTTTTCTCTCCCAGAACCAAACAATAAGGAGTATCCTTTACCATTAAAGAAGCTGACATAACTTGGTTTACTAAAGAGCTAATACTTCCGAGTGAATTTCAATTTTTTTATGGAATAAAAAAGTTAAAAACAAACAAAGTTTTTAGTTCCTAACTCCTGGTTAACTGGTTAATAGAAGTAAATTCCAATACATAGACATCTTATAATACCTTGTCATCAATTGTATCAAATTTTGTGAGGACAATTCCGTCAATTGTTCGTGGTTTTTCGGAATTGGAATAATCGGCCAACGCTTGGTTGAACTTGACCAGTTGATCAACTGCTTCATTCCCAACCAAAGCTTCCCCTGTGAAGGTGAAGGGTTGGGTGGTGGGGTTGACCAGTGGTTCCCTATGTGGGGTCCGTGGACCTTTTAGGGTTCGTCAAGCATAATTAGGAGGTCCGCGAAAGAAATTTGGTATTTTTGCGCTCAGTGTAGGGCTATTTTTATTATACGTACATTGAATTTGTGGTTGTGATCGTTTTTTTATACCTTTGCTATACTTTACTATACAAGGTTCGTCAAGCATAATTAGGAGGTCCGCGAAAGAAATTTGGTATATTTTTGCTCTGTGTAGGGCTATTTTTTACTATGTGGTACATTGATTTTGTGGTTGTGATCGTTTTATTTTTTAGTCTTCACTATATTGCCAAACATTAAAAAAGTTTCAAGGGTGTGTTGTGAATTTTAAATAAAAGTTTGGGAACCACTGGACTAGATTTATGTATGGAGCAGACGCAATATACACATAAAAGATCTAAGACACAATATATTACACATAAAAGATAGCATTAAATGTACTGCATGAAGTTGTAAGAAAACAACTATGAAAATTATTTTTCTGGATTTATGTTTTTTTTGGAAGATCCATTATAATTTGCCTTTGATCAAAACAGTTTAGTTCAGTTCATTCATTTTTTGCCCCAGTATTAAAAAATGGCAAACGAATCAAATCACGGCACAGGAACAGGAAAATACGGCAAAACGAATACTTATAAAAACTCGTAATTTTAAAAAACAATATAATTCAATAAATATAGCAGACGCGGCCGCCAAACCTAAGCGAAATATACTCACCAACAAATAAGACCAGATCTGGAGTGTTGACGGTAATGAGCTTAGCAAGTGACCTCATGAGAGGCTCGTTGTCTTGCATGCGACCCGCTGTGTCCACCAGTACCACGTCGTACCGCTGTTCTTTAGCTGGGGTGAATGGGGTTAGGATAGGATATTCATAATTATCCCCGTGAATGGGAAAACCAAGAGTTTAACACACAGACAATGCAACCTTTCGAAAGGGGACGCACCTAACCTGCCAGACTAACCTGCCAGACATAACTTCTATTTCACGAGGTCAAGATATTGTTTATCACTGTGGAGTTGCAAAAACATAGTTATAGACAGGTAATTATCCATAACATGTTGCCCACTGTCAGTGACCACAGCTTCTGTAGTGTGTCAATAATGATGGACATTACTAGAATTTTTGTTCAACCCATTAATCTCCTGGATTTGGGGGATGATGTCCACTAATTGGCTTGCCCATGGACACACTTGACTAGCTAGTGGCCGCTTTTGATCCCATCGATTTTATGCTGCCAGTTCTACACATTGGAAAAAAATTACTAGAAAAAACTCCTTTTTCTTTTTATAAAACCTGTTGCATTTATAAATCTGGCATGATCTACATAGAAAACTAGAAACGCAACACTGCTTGCTGGACCTAAGTGGTAAGTGTCAGAATATTTATAAATATTGGTATGGCTGCAAGTAGGGCTGCGAATTAACGGTAAATTTAAAAAACGGTTAACTTATGTAACAATAATTGGTTAAGAATTAACCGTTTTTTTATAAATCATGACGTTGAGTTGTATCATCTCCATGAAAGAAATAATGCGTGTGTTAGGCTTTTTGTGACCATTGTATTGCATAACATTGATGCATACTACAGTTGTAAGACAGGTATTTCACGTCAGAAAAGCATGCGGTTTACCTTCAAAAAGAAGTTGTTAAAAAAACGATTAAACGGTTAAAACTTGACATGACGGTTAACCTAACCATGGTTTACCGTTAATTTTTGGCACTCTTAGCTGCAACACTCACCAGCATTGATGGCTTGCATTGCGATCCCTGCAGCATCTTTGCCATAACCTTTCTCAAACAAGCAGACCCCATCCCTACCCCCGTGCATGGAGGGGGGGTGCAGGGTGTGGAGCCGGGTCTTGTGGGTTCGTAGTTGTTCCACGGCTCCAGCGCGGAACGTGTCGCACGCAGCTATCAACACGCGGAATCCATTCTCCATTAGCCAGAAGCAAATCTAACAGGTTAGTCTAGTGGTTAAGTGCGTCGCCTTCAGCCGAAGGGTTGAAGGTTCAAAACTGGCCGCTAGCTAGATGTGTCCACAACACACTGCAATAGAGGTGATCTTACGATTGCCCGTGTGTTAACCCCCTGGTTTTTCCATTCACAGGGATAAATATAAATATCCTATCCTATACTAACAAGCAATCAGTTAAATTTAATTCATACCTAGTGATCCGTTTAATTGTCTTAGCAAAAAACAGCAGCAAATAACGAGTACATGAATATCAAATATTTCATCAAACTATGCAAAAATTAAAAACAATCTTAAATAAATTAAATGATTGAAGCTCAAAACCAAAGAGTGTGCTGTAATATCCAATAATTTAAGAGAAAGACTGCCTGTGAAGCTTTAACCAGAGTAGAAAAAACACAGTCTTCACCAATGTCAGTGTCCGCTTTTCCAGCTTTAAGCACATCTAATGGGGCATATTATATTCAATAAATCTATCAAAGTTACCTTGGCCAAATTGGTGGATTTTCCAACCCCATTCACCCCACAGAAGGTGATGACATAAGGTTTGCCAGCGCGTTGAGCTTCCAACACATCACGGAGGATATCAACGCGGCGTTTCGGGGTCAATATTTGTACGAGCGACTCATTGAGACTTTGTTTCACAGTGGACGCGATTGCTGTGTGCAGGGTGGGAATTTTAGTTGGAAAGGTAATAACAGGATAGGATATTCATATTTATCCCCATGAATTGGAAAACCAAGGTGGTTAACACACGGGCCAATTGTTAGATCACCTCGTGCCCACCGTCGAATTACTGGAGCTATTTCAGTGTGTTGTGTATGATTCACACATTCCTTCAATTTAGTAGAACCCATTAATCCGCAGGGTTCAGGTATTGTATGCTAAGAACCTTTTTTAAGAGCACAACTGACTAACAAGAGACCAGTTTCGAACATACAACCTTCATTTACCAATTAAGCAAATTAAATATTCTTCAATGAGAAGTGTCACGTTGGGTCTTAATATCTTGCCAATTCTGCTAATATGTTTGCTTTAACTTTTTCAAATTACTTCATATTTTCTTCGTCTCAAAGAAACAATGTACTTAGGAACACACATAGTTTATGAAACAACTTAATTTTGATTAAAAAGAAGAAAGTCAATATAATTCTTAAACTGCTTGGCAAAAGTTTAGTCGACGAACAAATGCAAAATGCATGACTTGGTTATTTTATTATATTGCCTTTGTTGTTGTTGAATTAATGAAACAAAATAAACCGTTCAAATAATTTAAATAAACTCACTGCTAAAAGTTCCCAGTATTTTTCCTTCCAACTTATTTGAAACCGAATCACACATCTTCTGGGCGATATCTGCAGCCACGTTCTTGCCTAGAATAAACATGGTTTCTTTGTATAAATTAATAAAAATATAACAAAGGATAGCTCAGTTTGCGAAATCGCTTATTTGAATATTTTAAATCAGAAATATCAGTTAAAGTATTTTGTTAGTATGGGTATAAACACTTTATCATTTGTAAATAAGGTATGACAGAAAAATAAAAAAAAATCTGTTTTAAAATTGGACCTTTATCATTTCATTTTTTATAACGCTATATTTGATTTTCAACGAAAACTCCACCAGCCAAAACACCAAAACTTGATGTTTAAAACCATTGGTTTATTATAACACTTGCGGTGAATAAGGAAACAAACACATAAAAAAAAATTAAAAATCAGATTTATCCAAGTGATAAAAATTATGAATGATATAATTTATTATCATACTTCTTGTGATTTATGTTAGAAAGTACATACCAAATACATAAACATTTAAAAAAATCAGGTTTATCCAAGTGATAAAATTCATAAACATTACATTTGTGATTTATAGAAAATAATTTTAAAGATATGATGAAAAAATTGTTGTGATAATTATAGGAAAGTACAAACCAATAAGATGGTTATGTGGGAAAATACAGACCAACTACATAAACATTTTTAAAAGTCAGGTTTATCTAAGTGATAAAATCGAATATAATAAAATTAATATATTTCTTGTGATTTATGTAGAAAAATACCAATAAGATGTAGGAAAGTACAGACCAATTAGATGGTCGCTCATTGAATCTAGCACCGGCTGCAAAGCTTCTTTAGAAAGCGCCTTAGAACCAACCAATCCACGGAACATGCTGAACAATCCGCCTGACGACTTCCTGTAGGAACATATGCTCGATGAGAAGAGTCAATTAACAGTTGTAGTTGGAGAAGAATTAACTTTCTAAACATTCTATGCGTTTTTACAATATTTTTTTTGTTTTTAAATGAATTTAAGAGACCTTGGTGGTACAAGAATTAACTTTCCGCTAAACATTCTATGCGTTTTTACATTTTTTCTTGATAAGATCTTGACGGTAACTTATAAACTACCAGTATTTTAAACCATTAAATTTTATAACATAACCAACTAGAAAACAAACAATTGTAACAGTTGTAGTTGTAGAACAATAAACTTTCCGCTGAACATTCTATTCATTTTTACAATTTTTTTTCTTTTAAAAAGAAATTCTAAAATGAATTTAAGAGACCTTGATGGTACACCAATAAACTTTCCGCTGAACATTCTATGCATTTTACAATTTTTTTTTCTAAAAAGAAATTCTAAAATGAATTTAATAGACCTTGGTGGAAAAAGAATAAACTTTCCGCTGAACATTTCATACATTTTTACAATTTTTTTCTTTAAATGCAATTTTAAAATTCAGTAAGAGATCTTATGAACTATCAGTATGTAAAACGTTAAATTTATAATAAAACTAAAAAACAGAATTATTTCTGAACCCGCATTGTCTATTGTACCAGAAATAAAGCGAAGACCGACACACAGACACAATTTACAAGTTAACCAGAATTTAAAGTCAAAACTACCCAGTTAACTTACAAAATGGAGTTAAAAAAAACAATTGTAAAAACGACAAGAATAGATCTATGCTTGTTGCCTGGTTATGCTTAAACTACATTATTATTCCTTGATTTACTTTGTGTCTGATTTGCTTTCAGCTTCTTCTTCAATAATCATTTCTTCTTCCTCGATTTCCAAGTCCTGGATGTTGCTCGATGTGTTCACCCAGTTCCTCTGTGGGATGGAAAGGTTTATTAGAACTCAATGTTAATTTAGTAAAGATTCTTAATCCCAAAGCCGGCTCCACCTCAGTACTGGTCCGCACTTGCACACTTTTACTCAAGGCATAAATAACATCAAATTTAATTAGTTAATTTTGATTTAAATTGTTTTCTCCTAAAATTTATTTTTAATAATTTAAGGTTAAACGGCCACATCATTTCTTCCCTAACTTAAAATGTGTCTATTCACTGACATGTTTTAACTATTGTAGTTTTGCCGTTTTATCCTGTCTCCTTAACTTGAAATAATTGTTTTATTCTTCTTTGTTGTAACGAAGGAGCAAAAAAATAAACTAAACTAAACTATTCCCTGGAGTATGATATAACTAAGGGAATTGAATAGAATAATAGCCAAACTTTGCAGCATGAAGCATGTATGGATGACATGTTTGCAGTATAAAGGAGAGAGAGCATTAAAATGATGGGCTTTTTTGACATGTTAAGAAAAAATACATATCGATAGAAAATGGAAAAGTATGTTTCAAAAAGTCTCAAAAAATTGGTTCGCTGTACTTTATATCACATTTATACTCTCTCCAAGGGTTCACTAAAAGCAACATATTAATCCCAACCTTTCTTTGTTGTGGAGGTCACAAAAAGAATTCAGGCCATGGAAGGCCCATAACTCCAGCGCCCCGAGCTATCATGGATCCGGGATATAACGGTCAAGACACATGTACTAAGGACACTTTGTTAAAAAATTATGGGGATTCTACCTGTTCATCCGTGATATTGTTTTCTTCACCGTGGCCATTTGTGAGAGGTTCATTCTGCAGCCCACTATAATCCAATGCTTCTGCATCTTTGGAATTTCCACCATTCTCCCAAACCCGGGCAGATTTTCCTTTCTTTTGCGACGTTTTCTTGCTAAAGACAATACATAAACAACAATATATAAGGGTACAGTAAAAATATACCTTGCAATGCACTGTACCTTAATGTTAACATAACATGTGGCTAAACATTATATTTTAGGAAATTGAAATTAATTTTCATACACAGAAATGTTTAGTCTGTCAGTTTAAGTGTTGGCTTCTTCAAAATATCTACAAAAATATTTGTTGATTTTGGTTAAAAAAATACCAAACCCAGTAAAATATAACATTTATTTCATTTACCCTTTTCCGGCCCCTTTGCCAGTAGCCATTCGTTTGCTCATGGCTTCTCTATTACGAGCAATCTGGTCCATATCTGTGGAGTTGTTGGCCACTGTTGTTCCATTTGTTGGACCTCCCACAGGTATGTTGGCTGGAGCAACTGATGACCAAAACAATAAACAATTAAGTACGCCAGTAGATTCAGGGGTAATATCAGTTTTTGAAGTCGTTTCCACTATCCCATGCATTATGAAAAATAGTCATTTTTATTTAACTTTCTGAAACCTTGAATCCAGTGAATTAAAACAAAATAGCTCAGAAAATCAGAGTCTAATTCAGTAAAACGTCGAATCATCCACTTTACCTTCCACTGGTTTCTTAGCTTTTGGAGTGCTTGGTTTCTTTTTGGTTTCCACTTCCTTTGGATCTTTATTTTTATCAATCGTCATTGATTTAATAGTTTTCTGAGATTTCCCAGATTTGTCAAATGTTCTCATAGTGGTGACCTTGTTTGACTCTTTTACTTCAGCATTGCTGTTTACAAGATGGTGAAGTTATTAATGGCGTTTAACATACAAAGTTTCATTATACAAATTGTATATTGATCTCTGAGCACATGTTTTTTTATGAACATAGGTTATTATTTTTAAATTCATAAAATGTTTGCAAAAGTATCTTAATTTGAGGGTACAGATAAGCAAAAGGTACAAATTGCTATTTGATGGCAGATTCTCAGTGTATTACCACCAAACTTGGGTGCAAATGATCGTTATTTAAATGATAAATCCATTCGAATGACTATTAGGAAAATATCTTATTGAATGAGTCTTTTTAATTGTTTTTTTTAATATTTTTCAATTTTATTCAAATCCCTCAGTATTGATAAATGGAATTAAATAGAGAATATTTGCCAGCCTACCATAATAGAAATAGCTTTACTCATGTACAAGCATGCCTATGCACTACACATACACTATATGGCACCAATAAACTATGCAAATTGTTTACACATTATAAATGGTTTTGATAACTAAAATATTAATTAATATGATTGTTGTAGCACCACTCGTATTTAGTCGCATATTCAACCCATATTACACCATACCAACTCCAAAACACACAAAATCTTTTTTACCTTCTCAATAAACTGAACTGATTGTCGTAATTAAAATTGACAGTAATCCATGCAAGTGAACTATCTAATAGCTTCTTGCGATATCGGTCACGAAAATCGCGATGGACGTCGGTAATCAACTTGTCCACATACAGTAATGTTAACACCTTCTGGAAGCCAACCTAGAAACATGTTGAGTACAGAAAACCAAATATGTTTGACGGGGTTTGATTTGACCATTATATGAGATAAATCATTTTTATCTATCTAGATCAGGGGTCGGCAACATTTTGCATTTAAAGCGCCATTTCAACCATTAATCCACAAAATAAAAATCACTTGGAGCTGCAAAACTAATAATATTTTCTCAATAAAAAGAAAACTACATTGTGTGACAGAAAAACGCGAGTGTTCTTCTGTTTGTTTCACTTATGCATGAGTATTACACTTATTAAGTGATTGCCACATTAGCAATAAAATTAATAAAAGCAGCGGAAAGTTGAAAGATCAGCATGTGGCTTCAGAGCCATAGGTTGTCGACCCCTGATCCAGGTTATATTAGTTTTTCAGTTTCAAAGCATTTTTGTTCATATAAATATTACTCTTTGATAGTTTAATACATATTGAAATGAAGTAAACATATCTTAAACAAACAAGATTAACAATTTTTTCCCAAACATTTATGTATAAAATATTTTAAGGTATACCAATCAAAAGTCATGTAATCACAAACCTACCACAAAGACCAATTCAAATTCATTGTCAAGTTTGTACTGCATTTGCAGTGGGCCATGGGTGAATTGGCTGTTTCCTCCTCTTTCCTGTTGGAATGAGTTCAAAATAAATTTTGTGGTTTTATTGGCTGTGTTTTTAAATAGAATAAACGCGTTTTATTCTGTTGAATGATAAACATTGCAAAAGTTATCTGTCAGAACTAATGCACAATCGTATATAAGCTTAAGACATTCAATACAATACAATTTTTATTTTTGTTTCTTTCGCTGCAGCGTTTATAACCAACAATTTAAAAATACATGTTATATATATATATATATATATATATACCAAAACAAATATGGCGTTAACTGAAATTCCAATAATTAACCAAAGAAATAAAAAATACTACAGCAAAACAGGAAGGCACCAAAAAAAACTAAAAGTTATCTTAGTTTGGGGCCTC